>BGPR01007528.1:46573-70498 GCA_013235015.1 Araneus ventricosus
TTTCCTTCGTATGAGTTCGATAATGCACATTTAAGCTACTTTTATGAAAAAATTCCTTATGGCATACAACACAAGAAAAGGGCTTTTCATTTGTATGAATTCGATAATGCTTTGTTAATTCACCTTTTCGAGAAAAATCTTTATGGCATACATCACAAGAATAGGGCTTTTCCTTTGTACGAGTTCGAAAATGAACATTTAAATTACTTTTCTGAGGAAACTGTTTATTGCATACAGCATAAGAAGAGGGTTTTCCTTTCGTATGGGTATGAATATGTTTTTTGTTTAAAAGCCGCTTCGAACCACAGATGTCACATGCGAAATATTTCTTATTCTTGTCATTTACATGTTCGACATTTTTATCAGTATCATCTGATTTGGCACTAAGGTCACTAATCAAATGTGTTTCATTTGTCTTCATATAAGCCTCCATCTTGTATGTTTTTGATGATTAATAAAACTTGATGTTTTTCTTTCGAAAATCAGCTGAAGTTGTATCAAGGATCTTTATCTAATAAAAAGGTTTTGCTTCATTTGAAGAAATACCTTTCCTTCAGAGTCATCCGGACATCTTAGCAGTAACCTAGTGAAGAAAACAGAATTTTATTACTATTCAAGTTATAACAAGCATTTTATAAGAAAATGGCTATTTATTGAAAAAATTAAAACAATGTCGTCTTCACTCAGTGGCGTAGTGAGAGGGGGTATAAATGTTCCGAGCACCAGTTTTATGAGTTACCATGGAATCAGAACATTACTGCATTTATGTCAATTTTTTTTAACCATTTAAAAAAAATGGTGAGGGATCTAAAAAATAATACCATCCTGCGAGCACCAATTACACTTGTTAGGCCACTGATGACAATTAGAGATTAAAAATACCACACTATTTCCCGGGTGCAACTTAATCTCGCAACACTACTGGCCACTGTCGTGACAAAACGCTAATTATATCACTTTCCAAAGTCAGACGAGGTAAGGGTGTCTGTAAAAATAATACCACGCCCGGGTACCAATTACACAAGCTGAGCTGCTGAGGCAGAAGATGAAAAAATCATATTACGACTCGTGCGCCAATTACTATCTTGACTTATGGCTCTTTAAATAAAATTTTATTACAATTATAAATTAAATTATACTAATTTGAATGTTTCACTCCGATTTGGAAAATTAAAATAAAATGAACTATAGCCATGATACAGAATAGTGTATCCATTAAATAGACTAAACTACAGTATTGCACATAATTAAATCCATTTACTGGTTTCAATGAGCGATGTCAATCAATATATAAAAAAATGCAATAATGAAAAATTTATACAATTTCATTCATGAAGATTGCCAGCATGTTTAATAATGGCCTGTAAAATTACATCTTCGTTATACAGAGAACAATATCACGTACAAGGTGATTATTATAATTAAAGATATCATTACTGTCAGGTACTGAACTGAAGAACAAATCTTTATTTGCAAGTGTTGTACCTGCGGACAAAACTTTGCAAGTAAGAACTGTACCTTTTTATGAAACGTTATTTGCCGATCAAATTTTAGCTGAGAAATCTTCTTTTAATAATTATCATACTATATAACCCAGATAAATTTTATTATATAAATTTCTACTTCTGTAGAAACACAAGGGTTATACAAGGGATAACCTTCGAATTTTGAACATTGCTCATACCACAAGAGGAGACCATTCTTTTCCAGGCATACCACATTCCAAACTACCACACCCAGTGCCACAGCCGTAACTTTTTGCGCCCTTCCTTTACAAGTTACATAAGCCACATAAACCTATATAATAATAAATCCAAGGAAAAATCATTTTATTAGTAATGTAATCTGTCTTTTGATGCCCTTAATCTCTACAGATAAGTTGCGAAATTTTGTGTACACCATCAGCCTTTATTCATATATAGGCATTTTATCTACAAAAGTCGAAAAAATGCAAATTGCATTAATTATTTTTTATATAAACAGCATAATGTACATTTCATGCACATTAGTTAGTGCTACTGATAATCTTAGTCATAAACCTGTTTTACAGCATGACCGATTCTGCCACTTCATGGCCCCTTTAGCTACGCCACAGACCAAAAAAATATAGAGAGATTTAGGCTCGATTGTACGGCAGATCTTATGTATAATTGTGTCTCGAATCCATGACCCGTAACCCTGTCCATACTTAAAAAGCCTTGCCCGAGTATGAAGGTCATTTGAAGCTCTACTCCAGCCATATCTAACTACCATGGCTTTGGTAGAAGTAAAAGATTTTTACAACCTGTAAACATCCTACATCGGTCCATGAGAGGAAACTAGTCTCAAACAATAAAAGCACTATTTCGGCCTGTTTATTTTATTGTCAGTTTCTTGTTCAGCACCCTCGAATCAGTAATGATCAGCTTCTTTGGTTTCTTAAGTTTTTTGGCTGCAAATCAGTAAAAATTTTTCTGGGCGGGAAAACGATTGATATCCTGAGTTCTCCTCTTCATTGCAAGGAAACATTCACAAAATGATAAAAAAAATTACTGTAATTAAAGTACAAAAATTAAATAATATTAACATTTTGCTTTTTAATTGCACGAATGTGCATTACGATTTAGATATGAATAAATATTCTATAAATTTTATCCTTGCACAGCCTTTAGTTAACAATTATATTCTCTTATTGCTGGCATCTTTCCATATTTGTGGCCGGACCTCAAGACGCAAAGGACGACGATGATACCAATTGCAATAGCATCAAAACATTATGTGCTGAATTTCTACATGATGACGAGAAATATGTTGAAAAATTCGTCGAAACAGTGAGCGAGAAATTAAAATTGAATCTTACTTTCATGGGTAAGACATGATGGAAGTGGCAAGCAGTAGAAGATGTTTGTCGTATGATGATTCGTAAAATAATAGCAATATTCCTAAATGTGCAGCTGGTGAGAAATACATCCCTCCGCTCATTTGGAGATAAAAAAAAAAGACCAACGTGTGCCAAGGGAAAAAATTTCAGGAATTTCATAGCACACTAATACCAAACCATGGGTGACAGCTTCAGTTTTCGAGGAATGAAGAAACAAGGAAGGACAGTTTTTCTTCTGGGTAACTGCCACCTGTCATGCAAATGGAGGGAAGAAATTTAAAGCTGAACAACAGGATGGAACGAAAAAAACTGTTTTCTTAATAGTGCGGGAAATTTGTCTTTTGGTGCAAAAAAGACAAAAACAAAATTTGAAGGTAATTAGAACAAGTTTTAAGGTGCCACAAGTACGACAACATTTCATAAATTTGAAAAAAAAATTTGCTCTATTTCAACTTTTCCTCTAATTTCTTATTTGCAGTATAAAAGCCAAAATCAAATGTACCTCCCCCCGCTAAATACGACCTTTAAATTTCAGCCCTTTGCTCCACATTCCACTACGCAACGTGCCCGTCTAGTTGTACTCAGAGCTTCACGTTTCGAGGAAGAAGGGAAATTAAAGTACAGACAGCATGCTTTGCAATATGATATTGCTCGTGCGGATGAATGTGAAAGTTCTAGTGAATTATTAGGAAAATTTCTGGGTCAAATACTCTGAATTGGATTAACACTAGGTTTACGGAGATTTCTTATATTCCTCTCTCTACGGGCAAGCGTCAATTTGACGCATGTTCAAAAACACATTTTGTAAATAAAACAACTTTTGTTTAAACAGAAATATTATTATTCATATCAAAAATGCCTATATTAAAAGCCTGCTGGTATTTTGCACTTTTTATTTACAATAATCTAGTACTTATTTCTTGAATGCACAAACTAGGAATAACTGGAATTTCTATTATCGCACTATTTACAATTTCGTACAGCATGGCCAAAAAATGGACATGCAGCGCTAAACACAATTTGAATTTTACATTTAGTGAATAGGGTAATCAGCAGCTATTAACTCATTCTTACGAATGTAAACATAACCTGTGTCGACATAAATGCAAGGAAAGGACATTGAGCATCTTAAAAGAAATTATTTTTTCTTCCTGTACATCCTTCAAAACTTATTTTATGAATCATTTTCAAGTTGAATTCGACTTCTCTAATTATTTCGATAATATTTAACAGCACGGCTGATATTAATGTTTAACACATAGAAAAGTAGACTTAAACTAAATTGCATTTTTTCGTTCACAGTTCCCAAGTGAAATCAAGTGATCCAGTGTTGCCAAACCGCATAAATAAATCATGCATTTCCCAAATGCAGCTGTATATTGAATCTGGGTGCTCTGTGAAGGTGTACGTTAAGAGCAAGTGGCAATTTGCACAGTACAGTGGCAAACAAGTTGAGGGGAATAAGAAGATATCTGATTTTGTTTTTACCAAGGTGCTGTATTCATTGTTAAAGACCATTTCAAATACTTCTTTTAAATTAGTTAAGTAAGTTAACTTATTAAAATAAAACAATTTGCTTATCTCTATTATATAAAACACTTATGCGTGGCGCAAAAGGACCTTTATTTCTTTCTCCCCGTTGGCAACCATCAGTTTGTTTACCAATTTCAACCCTGACACCGAGATTCTTGAATTGGTTTGCAGTCGGAAACAGAGAATTTTTTTTTTTTTTTTTTGAGTTTAGATCGTTTGAATTAAATAAGTTTGAATCGTACAGTTTGGATTAGACAAATGAATGTATGTGTGCTTAATACTGAATGTCCTTTTCAGCTAAAAGTTGCTGAAAAATTGGTTTATTCATTTCTCGACAGCTCAAATGTTCTGAGATCCATCTATCCAGAGAAAAATAGTATATCTTCATTCACTTAATAATAATTGAAGGGAGTGTGTTTACATGAGCAAAGGCAACATTTCGTTTAAAAAAGTGCATGTTTAAGATCTTGAAGGAAAGAATTATGTTTGAAAATTTTGAAAAAGGGTATCTAATCAATTATAAAATGCTAAGGGTAAATATTTATTATGGGTTTTAATTTTGAATAGTTAATATGAACATGTTTCAAGCCACTATTTTCTTTAAAGTGTCCTTTTTCAGCTAATAGGTTGCAAGATGGTTTATATCTTTCTACGACAAGAGACGATCAAGAATTATCTGAGATTTAAAACACAAATGACTACATTGAGAAAACACTATATCTTTCTTGACTAAATAATTGTTGGAATAAGCATGTATACATGTGGAGAAGCTTTTCTGAATTACATTTCATTGAATAGAGGACATATTTGAAAATTTGGTGGAAAACGCAATTTTTAAAAATTTATTTTGAAGATTTGGAAAAGGCTATCTTATCAGTTTTAAACTTAAAATTTTGATGGAATGAAGTTATGCTGAAATAAACTGTTGAAGAAATAGTCAAAAGTGTATGCCAAGAAATTTAAAATGACTGACTTCTGATTGATGAAAATAATTTTGATTTTTAATCATCTTTGAATTATAAATATTACCTTCCAAATTTCTTTCTAAGATTTGCATATATATCTGTGCTACCAGAAGATTTTAATTGTAGAAACTGATGAAAAATTAATTTTAGGAGTTCATGCAATTTCAAATAATTTAAATTTACTTTTAGTAAGTAATGTACTTATAATCTCCTAATACTGGCAGAAATGGATAACTGTACGGCAAGTGAGCGAAGCGATCTGGTATCACATAGTGATCCCGAAAGAATCACAACATGGTTCTTAGGTGTTGGTGAGCGGAGCGAGTAGGGGGTGTTATATATATAAAGATTTTATAACAACTGTGCTAGGACACCCAGTGTCTTCATTGTAGCGAGTGAAGTGAGCAGGGTTTGCATAGCGAACCCCAGAGGATTGCAGTGCAATCCTCCTGGGGGTTGGCGAGCTTCACTGAGCAGGGGGAAGAGCCCCCTAGTTCTTATATAATGGCTGATTTTTAAAAGCATATGGGATACAGAACTGAGTATGGACCATGGTCCATTGTATCCCAGTTTGGGGTGATCCATTGTATCCCATGTAGAACTTTACAACAAATTGAAGAAAAAGAAGAAATTTTATATTCAGTTATTTTAGCTGCATTAAAAATAATAATATATTATTTTAACTTTTTATTGTGTAGATTAATGTTTTCTGAATCACAATTCTTTAAGCCAGAAAAGAAAATATGCTTGACTGAAAATATTTACTTTTAGCTACTACAAATTACCAGTCAAGAATAACATGGTGTAATTGTCAGTTACACGCATGACTTTTAAAGTTTTTTTTAGCATTACAGACCTGGCATCTATGTGCAAAAATATGAAAAATTCAAAAACAAATGGTAGGTAATAGACTGTACCCCAGTCTCCCCTAAACATTAGCTTTGTTTCTGATTTGTTTCATTTTTCAGTAAAAGTTTTTCAAAAAATGTTTTAAAAAAGATTTTCGGATTATCCAAAATTTCTGATTCCCAGGGTTCTACTGTATTTTTATATGTACACAATTAATCAGCTAGCCCGTGGCCTTGTCATTGAATAATGACCAGCTAAAGCTGTACTGGAGCTATATGAAACTACCATGGCTTTAGAAGATTTTAAAAACCTGTAAAATCTGAGTTTGTTGAACAAGTTGGACCTTCAGAAAACACCGTGAACCAAAATTTTGCCATTCCAAGTGCAAAAACTTTATACACAAAGAAAACTTTCCCTGCTAAAAACTTTTTTCTAATGCTTTTTTTTTTTTTTTTTCCTGGTGAAGATTTTAAGAATTTTTTTTACAGTAAAAAGTAATTATTTGAATATTCTTCATAAACAAATATGACACATATTTAGATATTTCCTTAACTGGAACATTTGAAATAATCTGTCAAAATTTAAGTTTTAATGCAAAATTATTTTTTATCTCATCAGTGAGTACAAATTTTATTATGCTTTGTTACAAATACGAACAAAATACATACAATAAAAAAATAAATATTATCATTATTGTATAATGACATTCAACATAATAAATTAATTATAAATAACTATTACAAATATTTCAAGGTAAAGTTATTAAAGGCTATTACTCAATTTTATATTATAATACATGAATGTGTACATGCAATAAATATATACATAGAAATATATTCTTTGCAGATTGGTGAAAAAATCTTTGAAAAGTATTTACCACCTTTCCTAAGGAAGAATTTATATATACTAACAAAAATAAAGCAATACATTTTAACATAGTTCTTAAAAGAAAAAGACAAAAAGACAAAAAAAATGAAATATTTTTAAAAAGTTTGCCCATATGATCTCGTGTTGAATTGGATTTATGGATAGCTGATCTCTGTAATCAATAACTACCAAAACAGAAGGTAATGTTTCCTAGTCTATGGTTCAAATTATGTAGGTACTACAATTCCAATTAAAACTTATAATAAATTTTTCATTTTATTATTTTACATAAGAGTAATTGAAAACACAGATCTAACACGTACTTTTAAGTTGAAAGAATTAAATTTGAACTGTTAAAAGTAAATTACATATGTTTTCTTATTTTTCAGCCATTAAATACCATATATCTATCTCTATGCTTCACCGGAAGTAAAACAGAAAAGTTAGTTCAAATAAATACTTGATTATATAAAATATGTTCCAAGTATAGAGCGACATTAAACTTATCTTTGAATTTAATTTACAAAACATACATTTACATTACAAAAATTATTGTATTGAAAGTTAACAGAAGACAGATCAAACCAACTGTTGCAGATTTAAATTTATAAAATTCACACAAATTTTGCTCTTAAAATGTATACCAAAATCTTTCGGAGATGCTATTACCATTTTTAATGTCATGTGGTAAAAACAGAATGTAAAAAGAATAAAAAATAGTAAAAGCAGGATAACACGAGATGAGATTTTTATGAAGAAAATTTTCTGTAAGTAGTTCATGTTTTGTCTTATTTTACGCTGAACTTAAATAGATTCAGCTAATTGACTCGATTCCTTTTTTTAAAAAATCATCTTTCAAAAAAAGGAATCAAGTCAAGTGACTGTAATTTAAAATAAGTTTGAGTGAAAAGTGACTGCGTTTTAGAGCCTAAATGCTTCTGGAATGTAGTCAGATATTAAATTTATCATTCTTGAGAGTGATGGTGATTTTGCTGGATGCCAAGCCTGCTACATTTCAGTGGCCTTTATTGGGAAATATACGGCAACATCATGGGTGGGAAGATAGCCCTTAATGATGGAATCAGAGACAAAATGGTTCACTGTGTTTGCACTAATCAAAAATGTAAATATCTTGATCATTCTAAAACTATAGATAAATTTGATGAAAATAATTGCATTGCATTTATTTTATGTAATCTTTCACAGGAGAAAAATATCCAATTTCTATTTAAATAAAAAAGATAAAAAAATTGTGTAATTTATTAAAATTCTGATTTACAATGCAACTGCAAACATTTATTACTATTCCTATTAAATTAGTAAGACCAATAAAAAGTTCATAAAAGTGTGCATTAATCTATCTTGTTAGAAGCAGACATGACACAGGGTTGGAACAAAAAAAGCTGAACTTCATAAATATGGTATCGTGTCAAACGTAAATACCGACAAGTAAAATAAGTATTATTAATTGAACAATAAATGAATAAATTTCAACAAAAAGTGCTTGAGATATTAAAAATATCTCAAGCACTAGAATTATTATTTGAAAGAAAATTAATGGATGTAAAATGAATTCGCAAAAAGTTTTGTTAAAATAAAAACTATGGTAAAAGTTATCTCACTGAAAAACATGACCATGTAAAAACTTTTTTTGATTATACATAATTATTAAAACTTTTGTTTCTCATATTTTGAGCTAACAGTTCAAGCTTTCTTTTACGCTTCAGTCTGCTATTTTCCTCCATTTTCTAAATTTTGCTTTCTTTCTTTGATTGGGGGTTTTTCTTTATTTTTGGTTGTGCGCTTTTCAAGTCTTTTGTGTGCGCACCATCTCCCCCCAAACACATTACCAAAAATTTTAATGCAGATTTACATTGATCCCAAGAATGACAAAATTCAATGCCAAAAACGCTGAAATCCGCGTTGCCCAAACATGTCATGTCTGTGTTGATAGACAAATGTTAGGGAATGAAAACTAACAAAAATGAAATCGAAATAACAAACAAAAATGAAGAAAAGAATGTTAAAAAGAATGCAAAAATAAATTGGCTTCAGCTATCTTTTTTTCTCACGAAATTCGGATCTGAAGAAATTCATGGATGGTTTTCTTTCATCCAATCAAAATTCGGAATGAATTGTGATCGGATGAAATGAAAGACGATTGGGCGAAACAAGAAATAAAAGAATACAACCTTTTCAGGCATTCCTCCCAATGCTAAACTTTGACCCCAAAGCATGGCAAAAAGCCGATACATAACTTTCGGCAGGATTACGCAATATATTATGAATTCAAAACTCTTTCGCCTTAGAGCCACCAGCAAAATTTTTACATGGAGCACAACTTTTGTTTGCGTGAGCACCTACTACATTTCAGTTGCCTTTATTGAGAAATATATGGCAACATCAAAATGTAAATATCTTGAACATTCTAAAACTCTATATAAATTTGATGAAAATAATTGTTTTTCATTTATTTTATGTAACCTTTCACAGGAGAAAAAATATCCAATTTCTATTTAAATAAAAATCCTAACAAGATTGTGTAATTTAGTAAAATTCTGATTTACAATGGAACTGCAAATATATATTTATTACTATTCCTATTAAATTAGTAAGACCAACAAAAAATTCATAATGTGGGCATTAATCTATCTTGCTAGAAGTTAAAATCATGCAGATAAATTGAAAACTTCTAGACAATTATTAAACGAAAGATTTAAAAAGAACAATTTATTTAAAAAGCATAGAGGAGATAGAATTCAATATACTTTCTATCCTTAAAAGTAAGCCTATTCACCACTTATGAAAGCTTTATTTTTATTAAACTTTAGGAAGATACCTAATAGAAAGAATAAAAGTATTTACATCCTAAGCAAGTTAACACAATACAACTGGAATTATATATATTTATAGAAGAGAAATAATACTTGGACAGTTTTGAAATCTGTGTTTCACCATCTAAATTTTCATTTTAAACTGCTTAAGTATGTAAAGTACATATTTTGAGGCCTTTTTTTAATGTTCATACATACTGCCAAATATCAACATATTTAGCACATAATGAAATAACTTTTAATATTTATGCTGCCACTTTTACAGGACAACAGAAAAAAAAATTCCTCATTAATTTCAAACAAATAAATCATGGACATAATCAGAATATTATTCTAACCAACAAACTTTCAATAACATATAATAGCATTTTATTCTTTAAGCCAATTTTAACAGAGCTAATCAATTTTTCTGGTGCTGTGGAGAGAAACTGATTTATATGAAAATACACTTAGTAACAACTTTTTACCGCAAAAAACTGGATTTAAATAGGGTAGATGCTCCAGTGTACGCCACATTGGATCTGTTTTTCCATTAATTAAGCAGTAATTTCAAATTAACCAAAAAGATGCATTCCAACATTTTAAACAATCCTTAATTTACTATTTTCAATCTGATTGGTCCATTTTTCTCAAATATGTTACAAGCACGATCATGTATTGTATGCTGAAAACTGTTAAGGTTTTTGTTAAGGAACAAGGTTTTACAGTTTTTCATCATCAGGCTCTCAGAATTATTTGTTTAACTATGGTATATATCCAAAAGATGTACAACACATGTTCCACTTTTGGCTACATGGTTCATATTATGATTTGAGTCATAAAATAATTTTAAGAATATCAGGATAAAATAAAAGTAACAAATTTAGTTTTGTTTAGATTTTACGTGACAATAATTCCAATTTAAATATAAGAAGGCAGGGTGATACTTCTGTCAAAAAGAGATTTTGCTACTCTCCAATTAAAGATTGAAATGCAATTAAGGACAATTAAAATTGAAAGCCTGCAGTAAAGTTTTTGGAATACCGCATTCAACCTTGCATCACAAGATTACAGAGGGGGAGGGGGGTAGCATCATTTTCTGGGAATGGTGGGCATGGTAGTTCTCATACAGTGTTGGGAATTGAGGCAAAAAAATCAGTTAGAATAATAGATTTTGGGAATTGCAAGAATGGGATTTTCAATTGTCAAAGACCAACTTCTCTATCTATTCAAATGATTATTCAGGCCAGTAAAATTGAATCTGTTTCAAAATAGAAAGCCAGGTAAAAAGTGGTTTAATCCTTTTATGAAATGGCATCCTAGAATCAGTTATAAAGTACAGGCAAATATCACGAATGACAAAAGCAGAAATTGGTTTAAGAAGTCGAAGAGCTCCTCGGTGAAGAAAGAAGTGTTTTAGATAATCTCAAAGAGGTGTATAATATTGATGAAACTTCATTTTTTTCCCCAAAAGGCATGCTTTAAGTATTTGCATATAAATTCACCCCTTTTTTAAAAAAATCAAATTTTTATACAAATATATAAACATGTATATTATCAACCAAATCAAATGTTTGTTTTCTGAATGCCTGTCTCTTTAACTGAAACTTGCAGCTAAAATCAAACTATTTTATTTTTAAGTTTTCACAAACCCAACATCTACAAAATAAGAAAATAGTGTAATAAAATACATACTTCATAAAAATGCTTTATTTTTGCTTAACATTTATTAAAATGCCTCTTATATAGTATGGTATTAATGTGGCCAAAACTGGTGCAATTTGGGATAAATTTAAAAATTCATAACTCAAAATATAAATTTTTCCAAAGAAAGATCTTATAATTTACTGAAAGCCAATAAAATTTACTAAAGAATCAGGGATGAGATTGGTCAGAGAGCAAAAAGAGGAAATCCAAAAATTTGTCAAAAAAGCATGCAGAAGGGTTTATTTACCAATTTTGCAGATACAATGAAATTTCTCACACTTCATAATAAGGTAAATGCTCCAGTAGTGGGCCACTTAAGGGTATTTCCTCAATTATCATCTAAACTTTTGAGAAATTTAGCTATTCTGTATTTTTTTATGGTTGTTCAAACTTTTATCTAAAATAATAATCACCTGAATTATCAAAATAATTGTAATATAATTTTTTAAAAATTAAAAACTTAGATCACTCCTATGCACCAGAAGTGGGCATAGCAAACTTTTGATGTATCAGTAGTGGGCATACCAAAAGTGGGCCACCCAGATTTGTCAATTGTGCCAAAGAAAAAAGAATAAAATCATTATATATTACAATAATAAAATATATTAACATTATACACTATAAAAAATGCAATAAAAATGGCTTGATAGAGGTGAAATCTTTTATTTATAGATTCTAGTCACATGAGATATACATTTTTTCTCTAACACCCAATTTTTTTTATTAAAGATATATGCTAATTATCGATCTTTCATTTTAAGTTCTGTTTGGGGCATTATGGATATTAAATCTTGATATTTTATGTTGAATAAATCTTTTTTTTTCTTTTATCATCTTCTCTCTGCAGCCAGAAAAGGGCCCTTTTAAATGGTGATGGAATATTTTTCAATGGTCCAGCAATGTGATAGTTATTATTGCCTGCCTCGTTACAGAGCCCAACTAATTCTTGAATATCAGTCTTTTCCTCAACAGTACTATAAAATATTATTTAAGTAATTGGACAGAATGTTCCATTATTAGTGTATCAGAAGTGGGCCATGTGGGCCACTACTGGTTCTGATAAAAATAAAGCAAATCTAATTAAATAAAAAGACTTTACAAGATATAACCTTCTTATTAAACATCACAAAACAGTCTATTTGAGAGAAAGCATGTGCTCCGGTACTGCCCTCCCTAGGCCCACTACTGGAGCATTTAGTAAAACATTGATCCAAAAGTGGGCCACCCTTCACTATCCATAAATTATCAATATTATTTAATTTAAAGATAGTTTATAATATATTCATTATATAATCAAATAATATCAATAACAATTCATTTTAAAAACAAATAGAATGTATGCTAAAAAATAGTTGAATGAAGAGTTACCTCTTAAGGAAATCACTAAGAATAAGCTAAAAATGCTTCTCTCAGAGACCAACTTCAGCAACAAACTTTCTAGCTCCTAACTAAACAGGAAATAAAGGCTGTGCCTTTGGTATTTAGTTGATAAGGGTTTCAGCCTACCAGAGGCAGATCTCTTATTTCATTGGAATGTTGGAATTTCTTGTTTTTCAACTTAAAAATTCAAGTGGCCCACTACTGGAGCACTTACCTTAATTACATTTCAAATATTTGGGAAGAAATGAATATGTGTCACATATTGTTCTCAAACCAAATTTCAGTTATAAAAAAAGATCCGGAGAAAATGCCATCCATACAAAGTACAAATAAAATTGACTAATTTAACAGGCGCGAAAAACTAGTATTTTAATGCATATCTGAGAAAAGAATTTACAAACTTTTTCTGGCAAACATTTCTTTGATTGTCAAAGGACATTTCCTTCGTTTTGCAGAAGGCTCGCTTGTTTTTTGTTTCTTCACTGATTTTTCAGTGACATTCTCATTAATTGGATGCTTATTTGAAGAAGGAACTCTACTCGTTAAAGAAATCTTATGCATTTTCTTCAAATGGACATTTCTCTGTAATTTTGTAGCTTTTGCTGATAGCTTCTTTGCTGCCTGTTTTGACAGCAACTTTTCATTTGAAGTACTTGGTTGTGTAACACACTTCTATTTCCTTTTTAAAACCAATTCAGTCCTGTAACTATCTTTTGCCTCAGACATGAGGAAAAGTACACTTTTCGCGGGAAAAACTGGTTCAGATCGGAAAAAACGCGGATCCTCGAAACGGGCAAAAAGGCAGAAAATTTTATTAAAAAAAACACAAAAGGCGGAAAAATCACATCCCTGAAGAATAGTGTAAGTATGACTTTAAAAGTTATAGCCAGTCATCCACAGTGAAAATTCCAATTCAAACTTTCTCTTAATGTTGCCAAAACTGGAGCATCTACCCTACAAGTTATTAACATTCTGCAATCTAATCTGATTAACAAAATCAATTTATCCAGTGTTGTTTCGTTGCTTTACACTAAGTGTTTTATGAATAATATTTTGCATTTTTCAAATAGTATTGAATACTCAAAATCAGTACACACATTATGAGAGATAAAATTAGCACCACACTAAAATAAGCTTCAAACGTGGTTTAAATATTTATAACTCAGAAAATACTGCTGATAAAGAGAACCCCATCTTTAACGGTGCTCACATAAAAGTCAAGAGCAGGATGATTATGATTCAATAGAAAAACAAACATGGAATTTAAACATAATATGAGTAAAGAATTTCACATCACAAATGTCCGTATGTCACAATAATTATACGATGCTTAGTAAATACCCCTAAATAACAGTTTTTAATAAGTTATCGCAACAAATAAACATGAAATAATTATCAAACAATATAAAAATATAAAGTTACGCCTAGTTAAAAATATAGCTTTGTTGCACAGCTTTGTTTGTTTGCAAAACAAACATTGTTAAGTTACAGTTATAGGCAAGTTAATCTCGCTATTCACCACAGAGAAAGAGTATTCACGATCTCACAAGAATCGACGGACGGCTTATGTTTTTTTGAGTTACATTTCTTGAAATTTCATCAGTTCGATTCTAATTTAAAAATGAGGGTATCGGAAAATAATTATTCAATAATAATCTTGTATTCTTCGATTTTCACAATTAAAAAAAAATATTTTTCCCTAAACCAAAAAAATGAGATTGATTTTAGATAACTGGCAAAGCCTTTGTGGGCGAGGACAAGCAGCAAGTGGTTCACTTCACATCAAACTTAAGATTGGCGGTAAACAATAGTCCGAAGAAAGGCCCAACCAAAGTGTACGGTACGACGTAAAACTTGAATTTTTTTTTGGCGAAATATCGCTAAATGTGGTAAGCCTATGGCGGACGATAACATGGTAAATGTGGTAGCATGGCGGAAGTTTGGCGAGTTTTTTATGATTTGGCGCCAGCTTGGCGAGAGATGTACCGTACACTTTGGTTTTACCATAAATTTTTATTAAATGTGCTTATTTAACAATTAATGATTATTTTTTTATCTAATGATATGAAGAGTAGAAAAAATGCCTGGATCAGTTATTGAGTATTTTAAAATTCTCAATGAGAAGGAAATAAAAATTGTATAGTCAGTTCATAGTAATTAAATAGGTGAATTATTACTATTTTATAATTTTCTTTTTCACTTTTATACTTTAAGACTGTTTTGAGGTTACATGATCATGCTTAATTTATGTTAAAATTTTGCTATTTTATTGATATTTAGTTCTTTTTTTGTATTTTAATCAGTTTGGATTTAAAGAACGAATGTATTTTTTAAAACTATTAATTGTTCTTAAATTGTTTTGATTTGTCAAGAAAATGTAGTACTTTTTGTACTTAACATGTTTATGCCATAAATCTATACTTATAAAAGGCAATGTTTGTGTGTGTGTGTGTCTGCGATGTCCAGACGAATCTGTCGCACTTACAGCTATGAAATTTGGCAGGCAGGTAGTCGTAATGGTGACTGAATGCACCTCGAAGCCGAAATTTTAAAATTCAATCTAGAAAATTTTTTATTCAATGTTTTGTGTTGTTTTGGTTGATTTTTCGCACTAATTTCTTAATAGAATGGTTTTGAATAATTGTACGACAAAAATAGATACACCATAGGAAAGAGCACACGATTTCCATTCTAATGAAGTTAGTTTTGAATTTCTAAAGTAATTTACTGAATTTTGAGAAATTTCAAAAAAATAGTCACTTTCTCCTTATATTTTTAACTGTCAATTTTTATTTCTTCGCATCCAATGTTCTAATAAAGCTATGGTTTTCAGTTTTTTTGTGGTAACAACAGAAATATTCATCTCTCATTTAAAACAAGAACGGTTAAAATATCTTTGTCCGTTCGTTTTTAATAATTTTTTTTCTTAAAGGGTTAAAAAAATTCTTTTCAAATGAAGTTCTTTTTCTGGAATGGCCAATTTCTGCCTGGCTACGTGTGGCGCCATCTTTCGGAATTATTCCCTCCTCACTTTTTAGCATGTTTCGCTAGGAAGAATTTGAAATCATTTCGTTGGATGTTGCTGGTTTAGTCGTAAATTACGCAGTGCTGGAACATTCTGACATGGGTGATAAGTTGGCTTTGAACTTCTAACGTAATTTACTGAATTATGAGAAATTTTTTTCCGTGATGAACTAAAAGAGTTTCTTTCTGCTTAAAATGTGCCATAGCTTTTCGCGCAAGCTCCAGGGGGTGACGAAGGGTGTGTACTGTTGCGACCTTCGAAGGTCACGGTACTGTGTCATTATCGCGGGAAAATCAATAATGTGTATCTTTTGTTTTGATTTTGTTTTCAAAACTTTTTTGTGTCATTGTGGGCGATTTTTTTTTTTATTTTGTTGAAGTCCTGATTCCACGGGCAACACCGTGCGTGTACTGCTAGTCATTTTATAAATAAAGGCAACCTAGGAAGTTATTTTTAAAAATGCATTATGAAAAGTTGAAATATATATATTTTTTAGAAAGTTTTATTTAATGTTAAGAGATCTTCATTTTTTAAAAAATTTATGGAACCTTAATTATATTTTAAATGTAGGTGTATTTTTATTTATTTTTTCATTCTAATGCCTACAAATTTTTAATATGTTTCTTAGATGTCATTCAACTGTTAAAAAGTTATTCTTTTATTTCCTGGGTGACATTCTTTAGCAATATAATACATTATGGTAGACCACTTTTCCCTATCTTGCTTTTATTGTTTCGTTAAATTCAGAATGGTTTATCATAAAGGTATAGTCATATTTAAAAGATAAAGAAGTCAGGTTAAACAAGGTTGATGTTTTTCGCAGGTAAATATTTTGAAGATAATCATTATTTATTTGATCTACCAGATTAATTTGTGATGACGTGTACCTATAGATGATAGGAAAATAAATTTAATAATTCCTTTTGTAAGCCCACATAGATTTTGATTTTGAAAACAAAGTTGAACGATAGTTTTCTAGAAAATTGATCTCAATCTTAATTTTTCTCCATGTGTATATGGGGGTGGTATAATCTGTACCTGCTTTTTGTAATATACCAATTAATTGTTGACATGTGGTTTCAATAGTTTTTGTAATTCTACGTCTACTTAGAGATTTTTTTATTATGTAACATTGTCTTGCATAATAATATTATATCACATTATCTCCCAAAATATTATTTTTTTCCAAAGCATTTGGTTCAACCTCTTTTAGGTGACAAATTAATGTAGCATGTATTTTTTTTATCAAAACATGTGATAAACAGAAACCTGAAATGACATAAATTTCCAGTTTTTAGTTGCTACTGTTATTTCATTAATTTCAAAATATTTAAAAATAAAGCTGGTTTTTGCTGTGTGTATGATGTACAGTAATGTCTACTGATGCAGTTTATCGGATATGGAAATACATGTTAAAGGTCATTTCACGTCAAGAGATCCAGAAAAAGAATAATTGGTTGCTTCACCATTTTATAATCAAATGATTTTTTGTTTGTGGATTTCTACATGATTAAAGAGTCCAAGAAGACTAATTTTAAATTTTTATCTTTTTCCGAATTCTGATGGCGGCCATTTTTGTTTTACGAAACATGCTGTTTTTGTGTTAACTTATATTACTCAGAACTTGTGTACCCGAGGTTGATGAAACAAAAACCAGTTTATTCAGGAAAAAACAGTCTTCATTATCTCCAGTACACATTTAAGGAAAATTGTATCCCAAATAGCAAAAATCAGCCTAAAAGTTTGACTTTGAAAATGATAAATTTTCAATTTCCGAAGGCATATCATTCCTAAAAGGAATCTATTCTCCATGTTAATTTTTTGGAGGGGGCGATGTGTAGCTACCTCAATGTGCTGTATTTACAAAAAATTTCAACCCTGGGATTTGCTTCCTTTAAGATTTACAGTCTTTCAAAATTGGAAGATTTTAAAAAAATCCAAATTTTGACATATTATATTTTTGTTGGGACAAAGTTTAAAAATCTGAAATTTTTATAAATAAACCTTCTATAGTTTATTATACTCCTGTAAAAATTTCATGTTTGAGATTTATTAACAAGTCAAGTTAGAGGACTTTAAAAATCCCATAAAAAAGCACTTTTTGCAGAACATTAATTTGACTATGTATAATTTTAACCATTAATAAATTATAATATGATCTCAAGTAATATTTCTAATTACATTTACATGTTCAAATTAATGCAAACTATCAAATTAATTCTTATGGCATATATTATATATATGCCATTATAGCATATATTATTCTTATATTTTGTGTAATGTTTCTATTTATAAGATAACAATTTCTGAAAATGCAGTAGGACTGTATTGTACAAGATGAGCCCCAGGGTCATCACTGGGTTAATCGACATGTCACCATTTATCCATCTGTTTATTATTTGAAAAAAGATGGTAAAGTAAAAATCCAATGTTTTTGTGTCATTAGTAATACTTTGGAACACAATACAACTACAGTCCATTGCTTTCATCAGCATATGGTGAACTATATTAAAAGAAATCATCAACATATTAAAAAGTTCATTTATTTTTCTGACGGAGCTTCTGGTCAGTATAAGAACAACAACAACAAAAAACTTTATTAACTTATTGGTCACCATAATTGGCATTGTTAAAACTCTTTGGCTTTTTGGTTGGATTAACAAAAATTCAATAAAAAATAAATAGTGATTTTGCAAAGCATATTGTCTAAAGTAGCCATGTATAGCAAAGAATAAACAAATGTCTATGCATGACAACTGCTACAGATTCTCCGTAGTTTCAATGGAAACAAGCTTTTTCTACCTTGCTCATAGTCGCTTTAATTGTATTCTTTGGTGACATGATTATCCAGATTTTTTTTCTACATTTCATGTTTGAAAAATGCCATATAATTATTTCTTAGTTTTCTTATGATAGTGAAATATGTATTTCTTGTATTATTTATCCAGATAAGATATTTTTTTGGAATGGCGTCAGTGACTTCACTATGTAATTTTTTAGTGTGCAGCAGGTAGGTAACAGTTTAGGCTGGTTGTATCAATAAATTGGCGCTGCCTACTTCCTGGCAAACTTCAAATAAGCCATTCACAATCTTGCCCTGACTTCTCCTATGTACATCTATCTGGGTTTTGTAAAATATTTCTGAGGTATCTAAACAAGTTTTGAATTATTATTTTGAAAAAATCTCAATTTCTCCATCTCCTTAACAGATGTTATGACCATTTACCTTGTTGAAAGTTATTGGTCTTTATTCCAACCCATATCCTTTAAGCATAATATTTATTATTAATAGTATACGGGTCATTCCATGTCAAATCAACACAGTTTTTGAACAAAATTTACCTCACCATCTCAGATTTTAATGAAATTTGGCAGAGATGTACTATTGATATAGACTTGTAAAAATACCAAATTTCATCAAGATATGTTGACTCCTTTTTGAATTACAGCAATGTAAATTTTCAAAAATTTGCCCAAAAACAGCAAACGGAAATTTTTTGAATTGCTCTAGGGGCTCTCCTGATTGAGCTGGGACAGGTGTCATTTTGCATGCTCTTTCCAGTGGTATACAACATACTATAGGTTAGTATCCAAAATCTTTTGTCAAAATTTAAATTAAAATTTTAATTTTAAATTTTTCAAAAAGTACATATTTTAAAATTTTCAAATTAATCCCATGAATAGTTTGTATTGTTGTAAATCACCTGGCAAAATATTAATTTGGGAAGACAATGGCTTAATAGTTAAAAAAATTTTAAACTGAAGCTTGTTTGTCATTAATTCCCTGTATTGAGCTGAATAATACAAGAAAGCTAATATTTACACTAGCGTGAAAATAAATATGAATGCTAACCTGAAGGAAGAATACAGTAATGAATCTAAAATAATTAAATCGTACATGTTTTTGTACTTTGGCAGAATACTTATTATCTTTTATGATGAAAAGTTATTTTTACTTAATCAAATTCTTCATTTTTCTGCAAAACATACCCGAGCCACCAGTTTCCTTCTTAGACAGTGGTGATGTAACCTGATATGTCTTCTAATTTCAGTTTATTTGGATATTTTGACTCTTCTTTTTCCGAACCCTGCAAATCATATGAAAAGTATTTTACCAATAATGTTGTTGAAGTTTCGAGAATGAATGCATGATATTGCTTGGTTTCTTGGATAGCCAATGCTTGATCAAAGTGACTGTTCAAGAACAATTCTGATTCAGCATATTCCTTTTGGGTTGAGTAGGCAAAATCTACCTTGGTAATATTTTCTACAGTGCACTCAAAAAGTTGTCGTGGGGTCCGAGTTTGATTTTTATATGGTCATTGTAAACTAGCACAAGCTGCCAATTTCTTTATTGAATCCCCTATTCCTTCGCAAGACCCTTTTCCATGTGTTGTGACCGAAAAATAACACTCTCCTTTCACTTTAAAATCTTCCTCAAGAAAGCAGAAGTTCAAAATTTTTTTGTATTGGGTGGCAGACCTATCTGAAAAATAAAAAAAATCTTGTTTGGAAGTTTTTGAAATTTAGATGTCAGAAAGGGTAGAAGTTTTTTTAAAGGTGTAAACAGCAACTGTGTTGTGCTCTAGGCAGTCAGAAACAACTACATAACTAACATGTTCAACTTTGTTTTCCTGTTTGAAATATATTACAAAAGGATGGTTTGTGACCTGTTGGCTTGTCCAGTGATACCTCTGTGCTTCATCTTGCTATGCTATTATTTTCAAAAAAATCACAGGCGACAGCAAACTCTTTGAGATATCCTTTTCTGTAATTAAAGAATGCTCCCTGTTGTTTGGCAATGAAGTTGTGCTGAACCAAAAAAGACAACTTGCTGCAGAATAAATCAATATATTTTTCTGAATGTTTCTCTAAGGTTTTTAGAAAGAAAAGGATATCTAGGAAACTTGTCTTTGGCAAACTGAAACTACTTTTGGAACTTGTTCAATCAAATTTACAGCAAAGGATTCTTTCAAAATTGTACCTATCTCAGTTTCACTTGGACAGTAAACACAGTTCCCCATATGTTGCAATCAGTTGTTGATGGGTTAGAAAGTACTTTTGGTAGGCATTGCTTGTAATTTTTTATGTTGCCATTTGTTACAGTATTCATTTTAGCATTGTCTATAATCAATTTGACATTTTGGTAAGTTAGGCATACACAAACAGAGTGTGTGCCACTTTGATCAGCTAACATACAATGTTACGGTCTCAACTCAGCAAATTCAGAGAAACCTATTTTTATGCAAGGAAACTTGTCTTTGAAATGTTTGTAAGCTTCTTTAAAGTATGAAAAACACCTAATATATTGAATGAAATTCTTAAGAAATTAAGATTGAACAAAGAAGGAGCAGTTTAAAGAAGCCACCAGATGAACTTTTCTTCCTTGTGCTGTCCAGAAAACTGCTCCTTCCTTGTTCAATCTTAATTTCTTAAGAATTTCATTCATTATGTTAGGTGTTTTTTGTATTTTCATTGTTATCTTGGTTGCTTGCAGCATTAGCACGCTCCAGATGCTTTGTTTATATCTTATTTTAATTTTATTTGTATTGATTTGTGTTTTTACCTTTTAATGTCATTATTTTATCTGTTTATTGTTAAAGTATGAGCTAATAAGTATTGTGCCAAGTACAAATATGTACGATTTAATTATTTTAGATTCATTACTGTATTCTTCCTTCAGGTTAGCATTCATATTTATTTTCACGCTAGTGTAAATATTAGCTTTCTTGTATTATTCAGCTCAATACACGGAATTAATGAAAAACAAGCTTCAGTTTAAAATTTTTTTAACTATTAAGCCATTGTCATCCCAAATTAATATTTTGCCAGGTGATTTACAACAATACACACTATTCATGGAATTAATTTGAAAATTTTAAAATATGTACTTTTTGAAAAATTAAAATTTTAATTTAAATTTTGACAAAAGATTTTGGATACTAACATATAGTATGTTGTATACCACTGGAAAGAGCATGCAAAATGCTGTAAAATGACACCTGTCCCAGCTCTCCAGCTCAATTAGGAGAGCTCCTAGAGCAATTCAAAAAATTTCTGTTTGCTGTTTTTGGGCAAATTTTTGAAAATTTACATTGCTGTAATTCAAAAAGGAGTCAACATATCTTGATCAAATTTGGTATTTTTACAAGTCTATATCAATAGTACATCTCTGCCAAATTTCATGAAAATCCGAGATGGTGAGGTTTATAGAGTGTGTTGATTATATATTTTATGGAAGTTCGTGGATACAAGATGGACTTCTGCCCTGACTATGTCGAATATTTTAGCTCAAACAAGCCTTCGAACCTTAATTACCCGGTTTTACTCCTCTTTCCCTTACCTACTGCAGAGCAAGAGTGTCGCTAATGTTCGGCACATTTGCGATTTGAGGGGAAAGGGCAAAACAAAAGTGTCAGACAAGCCATTAACGTTGCTCTTGCTCTGCGGGAGGTACATGTGCAGTTTCTAACTACTCCCCTTCAAGCCGCTTATCGCTCCTCCAGTATTTTGCCATCCGGTATTTGTTAGACACAATTGCCACATGCCTTAGAAAATTGGTACAATACAATACCGATTTTATTTTTCCTTGAAAAACGACACCACATGGTCCAGGATGTGGATAGCTTCTGCATGGGGGGAAGGGGCTAGGAACCAGAGCTTGTTGTAACTACTAGCCTTTAATTTCCGCACCTCACAAATCGAGCAGGCCTTTCTGCGCATGCGCTGTCTGAAGCGACGAGTGCCGGAAAGGATCGAGGGAAAAGTAAATTCCCCTCTAGCATAGCACCTCACAAATCCAACAGGCCTCTCTCTGCGTATGTTGATAGTCTGCCGAGTGTTCCGTTAAATATATTTAACTTAATTTAAATAGAAACAATTTTTTTTTGTGAAATATTTAACTTGAAAGGAAATTTTATAGCTTTATTTTTAAGGAAGCAGCATGTTGAATAATATCATATAAGATATTATAAGCCATAAATCATTTGCGTTTCATCTGTTCCATCATTCTAAGATCTGAAAACGCTGTTGTGACTAATGATGGTTGAATCAATATTTTAAAAAATAGATTTTATTCTGAAATAAAACTTCTCATGTATGTCAACTGTTGTTATAATAACGTATAGTTGTTATGGCTTTAGTATATTTAATAACATCTAAAAGATTAAATCATTTGCTTTTCATCTGTGCCCTCATTCAAATATCTGAAAACTTCGGTCATTTTTATTTATACCAATGAAGGTGAGTTTTCATTGTAAATATAACATTTTTACTCTTATAAACTAAATTTTAAAAAACCGGAAAGAATATAACTATAAACATTCCAATCACTATTTTGAGAAAAAAGAATTCTGGAATAAAATCTATGTATGTTATGATAACTGCATTATAATATTAAAAAATTGTTGTTGATGGGGAACTATAAAATAAGAGATGTGTTGTACAACAATAACAAACAGGCTTTCAAAGCAGAAATATTTCATGATAGAGGAGTGTGTATATATATATATATATATATATATTTTAGATAATCAGTGATAAGGTTTAGCTTTCAATATAAGCAGTGATGAAAATTATTTTATAGTCTGTACATTACTAAACATTATAGTTCTTCTCTGTAATATAATTGGATTGCTTTCTTATTGTAGTGCATTAAAATTTTTATTTAAACAATAAACAAAACTTCTCAAATATGTTGCACAAGTTATGAAACATATGTATTTGGTATTACACTGGAATACTCCAATGCTTAGTGATTTTACTAATTATCTTTATACATTTTATGAGCATGTTTCAAATCAGAAAGCAAGTTATTGGGTTAGTCAGGTTTAATCATAACCTGTTTTAAGATGAAATCTCAAATTTTGGGTGAGATGGTAGATAGAGAGAATTGGGAAGGTGCATTATGCAGTGAATAGAACAGAT
>BGPR01007529.1:0-70494 GCA_013235015.1 Araneus ventricosus
CTACAGAATCAAAATGTATCAATTCCTAACCAAAAAAATAGTTGTTTCCATTTTAAAGCTTGTGTTCTCTAGTGTGGCCCATACTACCCGAAATATTTAAATTTTTGCAAAGTGTCACCTTAGAAATTAGTTGTGATATGTAATTTGCATAGTTTAGATAAATTTATTTAATATAATCAACATGAAGAAAAGTGTTCAAAAAAGGGTTTTGATCAGTTTTAGCTCATTCTAACAAATAATATAAATTTTTATTAAATTTTCCTTAAAGAGCCCATACTACCCGCTGTTCCCCTATTAGTTTCATGACTGAATGCGCTAAACGGAAGATGCGCAATGTTGGATTTCAAAACTTTTCAAGCGCAAAAGCCCAATTCTCATTGGATATTTGCAATGACAATCAATTTGACAATTGATTTCGGTACGAGGCACCCCAAATGGAGTGGAACGTCCTCAGGAATGTCCCTCATACATTTGAACTATGCATGAAGGCATTGAAGTGAATAAACATTTTGCAGCGGCATTCACTCATTGAGACTAATGAAAAGCCTCATTCCAGATTTGTGTATGGTAGAGCATTCAAGAAAAGAGGCTATTTAAAAAGACGTACGCACTCATGCAAAAGAAAAACCTTATTCTTGTGATGTTTGTGGTAAAGCATTTATTGTAAAAGTGCTTTGAAATTAGATTTACCTACTGGTAACCTAGATACACCTTGTTCTTTTGAAGTCTAAAAAAGAATGAACTGACTTCAGAGATTTAACCCTTTGTTAGTCGCAATAACTATTAGATGTGCATGCAATCTGCATCTATTAGCTGCTTTTAACTATTTTACAATTAGATTTTTTCTTATAAAATACTTGTTTACATTTTTAATAGGAATGCAGGAAAATTTACAAAATCGGATATATATATTATAGAATAGATTTCATATCCTCTTAAACACTGCAACCACATAGGGATAAAACGTATTGCAAGTAACGGGATCTTAAATTAATGTTTTATTGAACTATAACTTATATGAAAAACTTGTGTTTTTAACTCTTGGGTTGTTTAGTAATCTTTCTTATTCGATGAGTTGAAAATCGAAAGAAATGGACTCGATTGCATCTTCAATCAAAATAAACAAAGATTAACAGAAACCAGTGCAGTTTCTTCACCATTAAAAAAAGACAACAATTTCTAGCATTCTGAACAAAATTATTTGCAAGTGATTTTTACATAATCATTTCTGATTCAACTCTCTTGGTTGCCTTGAGTTTATTGCCAATATAGCAACCAAACAATCACACACTAACAACCTTTCAGCTGAATTGTCGACGTAACAACTAGTGTTTTCCACTTGTTGGGATTTTTTTGAAATACTAATGAAATAATGTAGTTTTTTCTTTAAAATAAAATTACTTATTATTAAGATGTCATAAAATATATTTTATTTTCACTAGATGCATTACAACCACTTAAAGATGAAAATAATTGCAACTAACGAAGGGTTAAATTAATGTGTGTGTTTTTTTTAACTGTACCTTCTTCAAATGATAATAAAAAATTCAGTGACACTTTTATAAAGAACTTCAATTTGCCTATTTTATTTTTGGAAATATATCATTGCACTTCCAATTTTGATAGTATTCACTTGGTACATGGAACTATAATTCGAATACTTTGCACCATAAATTTGTTTCTTTACTCTTGGTACATGGAGCTATTATTCAAATAATTTGCACTAGAAATTTAATATGCTTAACACTTACGGAACTATAAATCGAATACTTTGTATTTAAAATCAATTTTTAAGACATAATGTCAAAAATTTTAAATTGGGCAGATTTCTAACTCAATAAAAGGAAATAAAAAAATATAGATATAAAAAAGGGTTCATTACACAAAAAATGAAAATTGGGTTTAAAAAATGTAAGAAGCACGAGTAAAAGCTACTTTTAGCACAAAGTAAATAAATATATTTGAGAATAAAGATATTATAAAAACTAATACAATGCTAAACAATACTTATTGCATTGAAAGAGAATTCTTGACTCTAGTGGGCCGGCTTCTCTTATGGTTTCTGCCCAAAAGTTAAACTTTTAGTTTCATTTGTCGCTTTCTCCTGCCCCATACATATTAATATGCCTAAGATATGTTTATAAATATACTTTTTTAACAAAAACAGGATATGAGCATGTGGATACAGAACCATTACTGCCAGATGCAGATACTGTCGCCTTCTATATGCAGTTATTGTATTCAGGTTTATATTCATGAAAAAGATATCCATATGAGATGTGTTTTCATGTGATCGGACCACTTCTGCATTTATATTGTGTTTCACCTGTGAAGATGGTAAATAAAACACAGATTGGTTTCTGTTTCTTTCTTCTAAAGTTTTGATTTCTAATTTTGCCCTTTGATATGCTTCTGTCCAAATCTTTGTGGAGACATGCAAGACATTTTGAATGCGAATTTAAAGTATTCTGTGAATGTTGTGGTATTCACATCCAGTGGCGGATTTTGACATTATGTGGCCACAAGCGCAAAATTGTTTTGAGCCCCATACCCTGGTGCCTTAAATTCGCCATTAACATAGCACTTTGATGTACATCGAATAGAATTTGAGGCCCCCTAGTGGCAGGAGGCAACCGCCTCTAGCATCTATGCGAAAAACCGCCACTGTTCACATCATTTTTTCCCTTCAATTTTAAAAATAATACACTATGTTGAAGGTCTCATCTTCGGAGCATACATGCAGTCATTCAATATAATTTCTTATTTCATCTTTGTCTTCAATGCCACACAGTTTGCCATCAATATTTTATACTACATAGAAATAGTTTATCAATTGTCGGAAGGAAAGTCCAAAAACATTTTTGTAGCTATTACTAATTGTTCTTTTGGCATCGGCCAATAAAATTTTCGGATTCCATTCATCTTCATTTATTTTATAGCCTGAGTCTTTCACACAATTAAATGGTCCTGTTGTGATGCAGAGAAGGATGTTTGGAGCGGGGGTGCAAGCTGAGATATCGTCCTCGTCTTCCGACCGTGGTTTAAAATTAGTAAATCTGTCCAAAAATAGTCCTCGTATTGCTTCAAAACGGTATGTAAATATAACTAAACTAAACACAATTAAAAATGAATGTTTATCTGATTTTGTTTCATTGTTGCATACAGCTATTGCGAATGGATGGAATATCCGGATCATGTTCGATGAGCCAACAATCAGTATAGTATACCCTTGCCAAATCAATTTATAGGTCGTGTTTGTTTGAATTTCTTCACTTTTATTTACTTGTTGAAGTGATCGCTTCGTTGAGATCACAATTTTCAAATCATGTTTTCTTCATCATTGACTTCAACAACTAAAACAAACGGCACATTTTCTTCAACAGGAACACCCTTCTTTCACACCATCTTTCACAGATATAGGTAGTTGGTTGTCCAAATTTTTCTTTTCTAAGTTTTGCCAGAACATTTTTAAGTTTTAATTTTTCTGATTCTTTCAAATCACGATTTTGGAATGCAACTATTATTGCATCCAGTTTTCTGATCAATTCATCATATAGATGGTGAACCATTTTTCTCGCCACCATGGACAGACCTTTATTTCCATCCACATGATTACTGTGCTTTATATAACGAGACAACAGAACTTTCAGAATGGAACAACAAATTTATTCCCGCAGGACATTCATTCTTTCTATATTCACCAACTTCATAGCGATAAGTGATTTTGCATCCAGCTGAGCTATTGTATGATGTAATTTTCTTCCACGTTTTATTTACCACAAATTATTTACTTATAGTTTATTGCCAATTCTGCTGTTTCGAATTCCTTAGATTTAATCCCAATTCATTTTTTCTGTTGCATTTTTTCATTTATTTTCTCTTCAGTATCGGTATGTTTATTCGAGATAAACTCTAATAAATCTAAGGTGACTAACTTCTAACATCCAACAAAAGGAGACACTAATAAATTGAAGCTAAAAACTATCATAAATAAAAGCAATATTTAATTCATTGCAACAATAATACAGAATACACTATAATATGATAAACGCATAATAAAAACATTCGTAACATCATTTATTGTACACTTTTCGAGGAAGGATAGAACTTACAAAAGGAGGACGGTTGGTCACCTTAGTAAATAGCTTATCTTTTATATGACTTCAGTTTTAAAGCAAAAAATAATCGTTTTTTTTTTTTTTTAGATTTACAATATTTTTTATAATTTAAATCAACTCACTTGCCAGATCACAAATTCTATCAGATAATCACATGAATGTCTTTAGGCTGAGGTTTCTGTACAACATAGCAAAATACCGGCGGAAGCATGGAGGGAACGAATTTTGCTGTCTTCATCAGGGCCATCTTATCAATTGGGCCAGCGGCACCAAAAATTTATTAAACTGATCATATTTCAATTTGAAACCAAAAAATTTAATTATAATTTTAAATGTGTTCAAAGCAAAGATATGATTAGGGCTTGTGACTAGTCAGCCATCGATTTTTTTAATGTTACAAAAACGCGTATTATTTTAAAAAATATTCATACAGAGACAATCAGTGAGAAAATCAAAAATTATGCGTGTAATACGAGTTATCCGCATTTCGGAAGCTGGCTTGTAAAATCCTATTTTGAAAAGGCGCTGATTTGCAAAATAGTAAGGCGTTAATCAGAGAGCAGGTGACATTTTTTTGCTCCTCAATTAATTTTTTTCGTATAAGTATTTTCATTGGGCCATAGTTTCTCAACTTTTTACGGTTCTGATGGGGCGCCAAACTACTCTAGCCCAAGGTGATCAAATTTGTTAAGATGGCCCTGGTCTTCATATCCTTCTTTTTCTGGTGGAATTTATTGTATGAATAGTTCTTAACAGCATGAAATCCCGAAATGTTAAATGTTCTAAGGCCATGGGAAGTATACTTCCCACTAAATTCATCAATTTTAAAGGTTTGCGTAAGTTCTCACCAAATGTTTTGATGAAACAAACACCTAGATGTTCCAATTTCTTATCTCAAATCATAACAAAGGGTCTTGACTTGGTAATTAATTAGTAATTAATAAAATTAATTAACCAAAAATTAATGTCATCCAATAAGTTAAATTAATTTCTTTTCTTAAACTAATCTCAATCCCAAAGTTATTTTATTATACCCTAACTAGAAAAAAATGGCCCTTTAAAGAGGTCGAAAGTTTTTAATAACTCTAAAAATATGCAAAAGCAGCTTTTTTAATAAGTTCTGTTATTAAATTTAAAAAAAAAAATGTAAAGATATTTGATACCTAAAGATGTAAAGAAACTGTGAAAAATAGTATAGCAACGCATTGTTTTGTTTTTGGATGTTAGTTAAATGCAATAAACGACATCGAAACTAAGAAGACATGATTCTTGGAATTTTCAAGAGTTTTAAAAAACTCATGGCTATATTTCATGAGTTTAAAATAACTGTTTGTTGTATAAACAGAGTTTTTTTTTTTAATCTCTTGATCATTCATTATGAGTAGGAAATTCATTTTTATATAATAATAATAAAATTATATAGTATATAAAAAATTTTCGTGCGTACTATTTCATCTGATATTGACGAGAACTGAATTTCACTCCAAAGTATTTTATGGAGTTGTTATAAATCTTTTAACGTGATATTTCTCGTGGTAATGTGATTATTGTGCATACGTCAGTGTAATGAGATTCGATTTCATGAAAAATTTCCTTTCGAAAAGGCAATTTAGACGGAAATAAATGTTTCAGTCGACAAATGAAAGATCGCCCTTTTTAGGCGTTATTTTTTGGTAATTTTTTATTTTGCCATTCTGATTTGGCAACCCTGTATGCAAAGGCCCATGGCAAAGGGATATGAATGAAAACAAAGAAAGGACTGCCTGTTGGTTTTACTTTTCCCCCCCCCCCCCCCTACGACGGAGAAGGGTTACTCATTGATAGGGAGAGGGGGGCATTATCCTAAGATAATGCGATAAAACACAACCCCCAGAAGAAAAATTCTCATGTGATGTTTCCTGGCATCACAGTTAGTTGTTATATGTCGGTAGCCGAAAGCAAGTAAAAATCACTTTTCACTAACTTATAGCTAAATGTTTTTAATCAGGAAATAAAAATATCAGTCATTAAAAGTGGCACATAATGTCTGCTTAATGACAGAGAAATAAAAAACTTCATTTCCGATTCATTTTGGTACCACAGACACTCACTTTGAATTAGGAGAATACAGCAGTCTAAACCTTTTTTCTATAAGGATTTTTTTTACATAATTCCATCTCTAATTTTTCAGGACAGCACGAATATGGTACCCAGCTAAAGAAACTAAAACAGATTGAACGTCATCTTGTTTGTTTTTAATAAGCGTTCTACAGAGGATAAAATAAGAAATTTGATATATAATTATTTTGAACAAAAATTTTATTTTCTCATTATCTTAAACTAGAAAATCACCCGTCATGGTATGACGGGTGCAAATTGCCTCTTCATTCGAGAGATTTCCCGTCAAATTTGGCGTGTTTAAATAGACATATGCGAGAGAAGTGTTTAACATTGATTGAAAACAAATAAAATAAACATTTGTTTTATAACAGGAAATATTTTTTATTTACCTATTTCTTTATTCAAAAACCACTTGGTAAACAACATTTCGTGTGAAGTATTTTTCGTTGTTTAACAAGTTAATTATAATTCAGTAACCATGAAATTCTCAGCTTATCAAACGTAAGTTGAAATTTCAAAGGAATTCTTTTTCGAAATTCTAATCAAAACAAAACACTTCTCTGCTTGTCAAATGTTGCCAAAAAATATTATCAAATTATATCATCACGATTTCAATAAATAATCAGATGCATCGTGGCGTCCAAACTATATCACGCGCATGATATACCACTGACGTAATTTACTACTTTCTATTAAAAAACGGAAATTCATTTGAAATATATGATTAATATAATTTAAAATTTCTCGGGAACTATTGATCATAGCGAGATAAATTTTATATCAATCTATAGAAAATTTTATTTCACTATTTTAGAGCTATTAAGTTTGAAATTAGAAGGAAAATACTCTTTTAAATTTAAAATTACTGAAATTTAGGTTCTCTAACAATGAAATAATGCTGTTTAACGTCTCGCAGTGCTATGATGCAAGTTTTATTGTTGGTGAGGACAGAGCGTTACTGAGAGACAGATCTGGGCTATTATATTAGTAATTCTTTTTGAAAAAGTTGGAGATGGTTATCCAGCTGGTAATTTCAATTGTCAATGAAGGTGTTACATTTATGTGAGTAGCACAGTCTCTAATCTGATAGAGTGATTTCTGCTTAATTTTGCAGTTAATGAGTTCATGGAGTGCCTGTAAGGAATATCTCTAGAGAAAACCTTGCTATTGGCCGTTTATTCGCAACAGGAATATATAGCTATATCCACTGCGTTGATTTTCAAATAAAGTTTATGCATAAGTGATTCGTGTTTCACCCACAGAACGGCTGGATCATGAATCGCAAAAATTTTTTGTGGCATTGTGGCCAATTGCACGAATTGGAGCTTAAATTGAATTGTATTTTAAAACAAAGGTTTGTAGATGAGTTGTGAACAGAAGTAATTGTCTTGATGCGTAACCAGAAGAAGCTCGTAAACAAAAATTTCATAAACCGGTTTAAAAACATATAATTTATATTTACTTTAGCGCTGAAAGAATAACACAGTTTCTTAAAAGAACAAGAGTTCATAAATTTGATAGTCGGAAAAAATTTCATCCTACTGTTTTTTAATAATGTGGCCAAATATTTTTGTAAATTTAGAATAAGAAATAGAAATCAGAAATAATTTTTCTTCTTAATATAAATTGCTATTGTATTTAATTTTAAAATCTTTATGTAGAATATTTGGAGTCTCTTCACATTTTGAAGCAAAAATAAGGCCGTTTTCTTGTTTTCAATTTTGAGGTGTGGTCTGATGAATGTAGCGCCACCTGGAATCAACATCCCTCCCCGAATCTCCGCACCACACGATTTGAAGGACATTTGAATCCAATCGATTCACCTTCCGGCCAACACGGCGGATAATAGGTTAAAATTAGGTCTCGATTCTTGAATCACCACCACCAGGCTGAAACAACCTGCATTTGTATAGAAAATTATCACAATAAAATTGTAATTACATTCCGTATCACGGTGTTACAAATCTTTTCAAAATGTTAAACTCTAAAATTTTATTATAAGAAAATTCACGAGAGAGATAATGTGTTCGAACTCTTTATTAGGTTATGTTAAATTATTTCTGATATTTGATTAATAATGTTTTTTTTTAAATCAAAAGGAATATTGTCGCATGCTTACGCAAATATAGCCCTTTTTTTTAGCTTCGTTATATAGGCAAAACAATCGAGTTTGGATTTTGAACTTTCTGTTGACTAAATGAAACGAAGATTTGTTATATATTGTTACAAAATCTTTCAGTGGGTGTATGGTGTAAACAGCCCAACACGCAGAATAATGGAGAATGAAGGTTTATTTACAAATGTGCAGGAAAACACGTAGCACAAGTACATGAAACAAAAGTTCTTACACAGATTACCAATGTAAACAGACAACAATTCACAGGTAATAACAGTTCAGCACTTTGATATTTAACAAGGCAAACAGTCAGCAAATAACTTGTAACGACAGTAACTGCACTTTCAATAGCGCTCAGCTCACCAGCTTCCTAGCTTGCACTGCGGACGAAACTCTAAGGCCTTTCCCAATGGATCAACGCTGCTCTCTGATCCAGGCGCCGTCCTTATATACTCTCTCCGACAGGCCGTGACGTCACATAGAGTTTTCTCGTGTATTCAAGGGCTTTCCTAATAGAAGTATCGAGAAAAGGGTTGCATTTTCTGGAATCATCTATTTGTCGCCAAGTCAGGGAGCCCGGAACATGCGCTTTCCGTCACTCCATGCTTAACCTCGTAAAACTCTCTTCCCAACCATGGCCGCGGTGGCCTAGTGGTAAGGTCTCGGCTTTGGGGCCGGAGGGTTCCAGGTTCAAAACCCGATTCCACTGAAGATCCGCCGTGTATGGGGCCTGTTGCACGTTAAATCATACGTGGTGGTCAAACGTCCTCCCGTTGGTGTGGCGCGGAAGTTTGGAGAGGGGGTGCCAGCTCAGGTGTCGTCCTCGTCATCTGACCGAGGTTCAAAATTACGAGGTCCGTCCCAAAATAGCCCTCGTGTTGCTTCAAAACGGGACGTTAATATAACTAAACTAAACTAAACTCCCTTCCCAACCATCAGACTAACATTGCTGGGAAGCGACTTGCCATGTTCGTAACAATATTGTTGTTGAGATAAGATGCTAAAATCCATCCTTAATACACGCGATTTTGCGTTCGCACCAATAGACAAATAGGCAGACAACCGGTTGACGGATTTTGTCTAAACTTTGTTACGGATCTACAATTCTATCCACGAAACCAAATACGAAATAGCAAGCATCTATATCGCTATATTTTTCAGGTATCGCGTTCACCTAAACATGGACCGGCAAACGGTCTTGCTTTCTCTATATGGATTTCGGCCAAACTTTGACGGAGGTCTACTGTGATATATTTGATGATGTAACCCATCAATCAGTGACGAAACTAGGCATTTTGGCGCCCGGGGCAAAATCTGCGATTAGCGCCCCCTACAACTACCCCCAACACCAACAAATAACACATAGATTAGTTTTCTTAAAATCTTAATTAAAATCTACCGTTCTAAACTGAAAAAGGACTGGCGCCTAAAAATAAGAAAAGGAAAACACTACTATGTTTGTAATATCTAATAAAGGAAAAAAAACATGTGTAGAAAATAATTTTGTTTGACCTAATACAAATGGGCCAAGTTCAAGTTTTACACAGTGTACATTAGAAAAAACATGTCCAATAATATAACAACGATAATATCCTAACTAAGTGTTCAAATAAATGTTTAAACAATTTTTCAGATACCCTTAGGTTAGTTTACTCTGTAGCCTTCACTCAAGCATTCTCAATTATTTTAGTTTAATTTTTCTCTTCTTCGCTTTAAAAGTTTTTTATCAACGTCACATGTAAAATCTTTGATGCCTTCTCGTGTTCAATATACACTGGCAGGAAAAAAATCCAACACCAGAGAAAGACTTGTGTTAAATAAACGAGAAATTTTGTGGAGAAATGTTTATCCTGAAAGAAAGATGGCATCCAAATCATTACTTTGAGCGCAGAAGTAGGGCGCTAGCCCTTTTCCACTATTAGCATTGAAATCGGGTTTTGCTTTAAATGCGCAGTGATATAAAGTTCGTGAGGTTTATTTATTGTTGGTTGACGTGGTGAGGTTGATCAGTATTAGCTAAAATACCTTTAAGAAGACAAAATGCATTATGGACAGCTCTGAAGTTTAGACGAGGTCGGTATGGTCAGGAGAAGCTACGAAGGTGGATTCTCTTTCCACTGATATTACCAGAAAGACTTGGCCAGATAACTTATCCACTACATGCCGTGATTGTTGGGTGACTGGTCAAAAGGGATGTTAGCCTCAAGAAGACAGGTTCCAGGCGGCCTCAAACCCAGCACCAGGAGGAAGACCGCCGCATTCGACGCGCAGCTGTGTCGCATCATTACTGCATCTGCCAGAAATTCGACTGCAGTTGGTACCACGGCAAAACACAGATGATTAGAAATCCGGTTACTTGATGTACAGCTCACAGACATACATGGCGGTACATTCATTGACTCCAATTTGCCGTTTGAACGCCAGTGGTGTCCAAACGGAGCTCAATGGAGGGCAGGAGTGGAGATCTGTTGTGTTTTTCTGATAGAAAGCAGGTTCTGCCTTGGTGTAGTGATGGCCGTGTTGATCAGAGGAGGCCAGGAGGGAACTAGGCTGTCTGCGGCCTAGACATGCTGGACCCTACACCCAGGGGTCATGGTCACCCGGGAGCCATTTCATTGTGAGCAGCAGAGCCTCCCAGTGGTTATCCAAACACACTGAATGCAGAATTTGCGTCGGCCTGGTTGACTAAGCCTGTAGTGCTTTATGAGCTAAGCAGGCAGCATTCAGGAGAATTTTTCCAACCGACAGGATAACGCTCGCCTCATACCCGCTGCTGTATCACCGGCGTGCTCGGTTGTCGACATCTTACACCTTGGCCTGCGAGATCGCAGATCTGTCTTGGTGTTCACTGGGATATCGTTGGACGACAGCACATCAATGTCACTTTTATATTTTGAACCGTTCCAGTATTAACCTTTAAATGCAAGCATGGAACTCCATACCACAAAAGTGACATTCCCGGCACCTACTTAACGACACGATACGCGCTACGGGCTTACGTCAAAATTCTGGAGAGTTACTGGCTACTAATGTAAACTACATTTCACATTTGAAATGCATTTTCTTCATAAAGTAACCTGTGATCTTGAAATTTAATCAATTAAACTTTATGTCAGCTCTGAACAAGCCATTGTAAAATTTCATTACTCTACAATAATTTTGTCTTGGTGCTGGGATTTTTTTTTTCCCCGCCAGTGTAAATCACTGCACCAAAGATTAAATACTTGGCTAGTTTCTTAAATAGTTTTACGATTTTTAAGTTTGCAAAACTCTCTCGATAAAAGCAAATCTGGTATTAAAGTAGATTCTTAGGGTCATTGGTCAAATTGAATAGTTTTCATGAAGACCGGTTGTATATAAATAATTTTGATCAAAGAGCAATTAGAATTTGAAAGCTTACTCTTTTTTTATTCATTTCCAGCTAGAAATTGTTTGCTACTTATCCCACAGTATCTTAAAACTCTCTATTTCAAGCAGATAGTTCATCCATGTCCAGGTTGTCTCGGTACAAATTTGCCAGAAGTAGTAGCCTTCTCTCTTAAAGTTTTGTTATCAAGGAGCCGTCAGTTGTTTGGGAGATAAGAATCCGAAATTTCGTTCACCTTTGCATTGGGTGGGAATTGTCTCTCTAACTCAGCTTGTATTCTATCATTCACTTGCAGTAAAGGCAAGTTTGAATTTTAATGTTGAGAAATTTCCAGAGCTTCCATCTTCACATTTTGTCAAAATCTTTTCTTCTTTCTCTTCCTTACCTCCTTAAAAGACTAGCATCTACATTAAGAGCAAGACCGAGATTGTTCTGCTTCTTCAAAGACTTCATTCTGGTGTACCTCTACAATCTTTTATTTGTGCGACTTTTATGAGCGTACTATATACAAATTTCAAGAGAATTTGTTATGAATTCTCTAATAATTAAGTCAAATATAACAAAAATAAAGCGATGAAAAAAAAAGATAAATGAAACACACCTTAAGTTTATTCATTCTTGTGATTATGAAACACCAGCCTGATGTGTCTAGCGATTTGTTCATTTGGACATATATTTGGAGGCACACTCATTTCCTCATCAATGCATTGAAAATTTCCTCTCTTTTCACACACATAATGGTGTTGAGGGAAAAATATCTAATTCACATAAATATGATGTTGAAAATTTCAGTAAAAGTTAAAGCTTTTTTTTTAGATATTGACATATTATTCTTTTATGGAAGACCAAAAAAGCAGATGCGGCCCAGTAACTTTACCAAGCAAAGCGAAATGTGGCATACACCCCACATAAAACCATGCTATTTTTTACTTCTATAATGTCTGTATTCTAAAGTTGAACAAACTAATTTTTTAGAACATAGAAATATACACGTTTACCTGCAAATACATTAATATCATAATGAGAATTTATAAACTCCAGATATATTTAAGATTCTACAGTGAGTCTTATTTAATTTGAAATAATTCAACAAATTTATTTTAAATACAATATTTGCCATTTTTTCCAGACTCTCGTGTCTATTAAACCATTTTTTCCCTTCGAGCTCCCTCTTTGGCGCAGGCAGTTGTCCAGTTTGCCCAAGCCTCAGGCCACTCCTGCAAGGTTTCAAGAGACAATTCCTTGTGTTTAATCATAGGGAAAAATAGCAACCAAGGAAGGATTAGCTGCTTGCAATGAAAACTGTCTTGAACTGGAAGACTGACTAAGCAAAAAATAGTAAATATATTTTTTTTTAATATCTGGACACATATTTCTCTGGGAATACCACAGGGCTCACTCGAAAATCTTCTGGGCACCCCTTTTTGAGAACACTGCTTTAATGTGTGTCTATGTGGACAAAATTCAGAAAGGACAACCCTTGTCCAGTGGTAGTTTTGAAAACCTGATGCCAACAAGAAAACAGGCAGGATAACACCACTTACCTTCATTGGTATTTGCTTTTAGCCACGTGATAAAATAAGGGCAGACAAATGACTTTGTTCTATCTCTTTTTTACGGTTTTGCCGACAATTTTCTGCATACTGCGTTGTGAGTAGCAGTGAGGGTTACGTTGCCGTTGTCTTCTCGTCAAATCTCCAATATCAAGACTACCTCTTTTGGGACGATTTTACTCAGTAAAGGGGGGGGTGATAGGTATAATGTAATTTCCAGAGTCCGGACATGCGCATACGCTGGAAGGCCGTAATGCAATGCGTTCCCTACGTGAATGCATCAGTCACCCCTCAGCGCCACCGTCTCGTTGTGCCGGCGTTGCTTGGGTTTCATCAACAGGCAGCACATCTTAATTTGCGTACTTATTTAATTGTTACAGCTGGTTTGATTCAGGCTGGGTGGGAATTTAAAGAAAATTAAAGTAAAACATATATGTTTTTATTTTTGCTCCTTTTCCAAATTTTCCTAAATTTTCCTCCCTGGGCTGTGCCCTTTCTGATTGGCGCCCAGGGCAGCTGCCCCGGTGCCCCCCCCTCTGTTTCACGTCACTGCCATCAATAGATGGCACCTACTGGTGCATAAATAAATGCACAGTGACTGGATTCATAGGTCAGGTCAGATCACGCATAGACCTTGTGTAAGTCTCTTTATTTAATCTAAATCTCTTTACACATCTAGTTATTTATCTTCTTTATTTATGGTACTAACGAGTTATAACATGTATCCTTGTATGTATCTTGCACTTTACATTTAATGCTGCGTATCAATTTATTTGAGATGGCCAGTATTTGCCGACGATACCGTTTGAGTCGAACAAATCCACGAGAAACGTGATATTATGCAACAAGAATTTTGGAACCATGTGTTAAAGCTACAGCCAAAATACAGACAATAGCATTTTTCGTCATGTTTGCGGAGATGAATTGAAGAGAAACGAAATTTCCGATCGTTCGACTTACTTAAAACCGGAGGAGCTACGGAGATAACCCTGAATTCTCAACAGGTTGTGGCACCAAAGGATTATCAAGACGAGATCTATAGATGTCTTTCCGTATTTTGGAAATGAAGCTAGAAAGAGATGAAAATTTTCGCCTATTATTCAAGACTGAAAAGAGTGCGGTTAGGAATTTAACTATAGAAATCTCTCGCAGAACCGCATGGTTCGCGACAAAATAGTTCAGGCATTGCTTGACAATGCAGAAAGACTAATAAGAGAAAACCGCTAGAAAATTGAGCATTACAAGTCGTTGTCAGTGATTGCAAAGCGGCCGAACATAAGTAAAGCACAAGCCCTGGAAATGAAGGTAGCCAGAAGCAGTAGCGAAGTTGGCCTTAACTGAAAGATTCACCAAATCTGGAATGCGTCTCGACGAAAATCAAAACAGCAGCGTTCGAAAGTTACCTAAGAGTTTAACAGGTCTATTCACGGTACCCCCTGGTTGGAGTTGGGAGACGACGTCACTTTTTCCGCAGGTAACAACGGGAAAACGATCTCCCAACTCCAGGTAGAACTCAAACTCCATATAGTACGGAGTACGGGAATTGCGGCCGTGTTCACGAACTTCGCAACTGTCCTGCTTTTGGAATGAAGTGCAGGAACTACGAGTTAAAATGTCACTGGACTAGTGTATGCAGATCGAAAGTGCGTTCAAATTATCAACAAAACAGCCGCCGAGTAAATGCTGTTGAACAGGACAATGATGAAAGTGACTCGGAATTTATGTTTTCAGGGTAGATAAAAACTGTTGAAGCTCTAAATAGAGACAAGTCTCATAATGTTTGATATCAAAAAATCGCCGTTAACGGAAATGACGTTTTCAAAATGAATACCGGTGCGCAAGTAAACGTCATTCAAAGTGAACTCTTAAAGTGGAAAAAAAACCACTGGTGAGAAAAACAAAACAACCAGTGCTGGATTATAGCGATAATTTGGTTCCGATTTTAGGTGAGTGTTCACTTGTAAAACTGACAATGTAATATAAGATTGTAAATTTGTTGTGACAACTCTAGAGTCAAGTCCGATATTAGGCTTGGCTGCTTGTGAAAAGTTAGGACTCATTAAGCGCCTATACAATGTCAAAAAGGGTTCAGGATGTAGTGGAATAGCAGAAACACCTCAACAAATCATCAAAGAATTTTCTGATATGTTTAGTGGTATGGGAAGATTGAATCGAGAGGTACAAGTTAAACTGAAGGAAAATTACATCCCGAAAGTTGCCGCTCCACGTAAAATACCATTGGCTCTACATGATCAAGTTAAAGAACTACAGCATATGGTGGAAGTAGGTGTCATCACAAAAGTCTATGAATTCATTTTCCAAATTAGATGTATTTTTTAATTATCTTGTTCACAGACAGACATAATTCCAAAAATGTTTTTTTTTTTTGTCACCGACACGAAGAGTTGATATTGCTATTTATGAAGATCTCTATCATTTTTAAGATTACAGTTGGCTAGTTAGTTTGGTTATATTAACGTCCCGTTTTGAGGCAACACGAGGACTATTTTGGGACGGACCTCGTAATTTTGAACAGCTGTCGGATGACACTGGCACCCCCCTCGAGGCTTCTACGCCCTGCCAGCGGGAGGAGGTTTGGCGCCCTACGCATGATTTAGTGTTCAACAGGCGGATCTTCTGTGAAACCAGGTTTCGAACCTGGAACCCTCTGGTCCTACATCCGGGACCTTTCTACTTTTCCACCGGGGCCCTTATGATTATAATACTTTTACTTTGTGTACTTCGTATTTCGTAATCAAAATTTTAATAATACAATTTAATAAAATATTATTGATTTGTTTAAAAAATGATTATAAAGATTGGTGTCGATAAGGATTAAAAATAATGATAAAAAATTTGTTGGTTTGTTTAAAGATTATAAATTCAATTCGGCATTATATATTCTTACGCATGCACCAGGAAGTAAGTGTCTGGAAAAGTACCAGTAAACTGGAAATACCTCCCTTTTTGATGAAAAATATAAAGAGTAAAATCAAATAAAAATACGAAATTAAAAAGTGAAAACAATATTATGATGTTTCAGTAGCGCGCAATATGCTGCTACAAACGAGAAACAAAGGCAGACAAATCATTTTATATGAGCAGAAACACAAAGGAATTTAATTTGAAAAAACTGTAGTAAAGAATAAAAGAATCTATCTAAGCAGTCGTTATCAAGGGTTACCTGCTTGGCATGGATTCAAAAAATGAAAAATTTTTCTCTGACGCGTCAGGACGTATCGTGAAAGTCCAAAATACGCCATTTCTGCGCTTAATAGGCTAGTATTGTAACCATGCATTCTTCATCTTTTACAGATGGAGAGGAACCTGTCCTCCCTTTCATCTTCTGAAAACTGTCCTTGACCATAGAGAGAGCAATTAAAAAACTCCAGTTTTATCGGCCTGGAACAATCGCCTATTCCGCCATTACATTCCATCCCTAAGCGATGGTCCGATTTTTGCTTTGGTTAGTTGTTTACCATAGTGACCACCCGCATATTTTGGATTCACGAGTTCTTTTTGAGCTCAAAAACAGTGTGAATACTCTTATTTTGCAAATTGATTTCCCAAAACAGAATACAGTATCATCCCAGACATTCACGTGAGTACTTTTTTTATTAGCAGTATTTTCCCGAGTTATACCTGTTTGGTTTCAAGTACATATTTACCCTCCGTTAGTCGCGAGGAATGCAGGTGTCCCCCCATTAGTTTTGAAAACGCTGCGCTTTAAATTCCATTCATTGTTTAGAAATGAAACTTTCAGTATCTGTCCTTGAAATACTCAGGACAGTTAATAATTTGATTGACGATTCTTCTTCGGATATAGAATGCAGAAGTGATGCAAGTTCAAATGCAAGAAATTTTTCGAAATGTTCACAGCTACCTCCGATTTCTGATGCGAAGGCATCTGTGAACATTTTGTAAAATTTCTTTGACCGTCTCCTGTTTCAGACGTCCTCGAGTCTAAAAACGCAATGTTGGAATCATGTCTATCTATGAGCTCCATAACTCACAAAAATATGGAGCTAGAGAGATGAAATTTGATATGTGGACCTAAGAACTAATTTGGACGAAATACGTCTACGGGAAGTCTGTCTGTGTTTGAATGTGATAACTCAAAAACAAATAGCTAAATATATATAAAAAAATAGGTACCATATAGTTTTATTATTAGAATTGAGCATGTGTATGAAATATTGACCCTAATTTGCCAACGGATTGGCCATCTGTCGCCCTATGTATTCGCGTGCATGTGGAAGATATAACACTAAAACGCAGCGACATAGATAAAAGAAGTTTGATATGCCGTATTAAGTCCAGAATCGTATGTCTGTATCAAATTTTGGCCCCAAGTTGTCGAAAGAAAGCGTCGAAAATGTATATTCGGTCTTCCTCATTTTACTACAAAATACAAAATGATACCTGTCAAATCATTCCAAGTTTCTATAAAATTTTGGACGAAATGCATAAGAAGGATATCTGTCCGTTCGTTTTCCGTATTAATGTGAACAGATAACTCAAATAGCTAGGCAGATGATATTTAGCACGTAGTTTTCATCAGAATTGTAGATCTGTATCAAACTTTGGACCGATTACGTTAGAGGGCTATCGTCTGTTATTCTGTATATTGTCTTGTATATGAACACGATAATTCGAAAACGCAAAGGCAGACAAATAAAATTTTGTATGCGTTTTTGTGACCGAAATTTTAGATCTGAATCAAATATTAAACTCAAAAGGTCAACCAGAAGACGTCCAAAGTGTACCATCTATTCTTATCACTCACGAATTTAAATATAAAACGCACCTTATTTTGTTCTAATACGAGCAAGTCGAGAGGCGAACACTCCCGCTAGTTACTAAAAATAAATGACTATAATATAAATGATAAAAACAAAAAGATATAAATGTTTTTCGTTGTAATATGATACTTATTTTATATATTTAGTACAGCCACTATCCGCTGTGTGCTAAGCGGCCTCATGGCTAATTGGCCAAATGATCTAAAGATTCCGCCTCTAAATCCGAAGAATCCCATTTTATTTCCACCAAAAACTTTATTCTGGTCTGTGCACTTAATCTCATCAATGCAATCGATGATTAAAAATTTTTATTTCATAATTAATTAAGAATTAATGAAACTATTAATAACCAGATAAATGTTGAAGACTTAATTCTTTAAAGATGCATTGCACAGCAAGCTTTTGTTCTTGAAGATGGCCTTTTCAGCACAGAATAGCTAAACTCAAACTCAGTGTCCGTTAACAAGAGGATAGTGGTCACCTGGTGGTAAGGTCTCGTTTTCGAGACCAGGGCGTTCCACGGACTACACTAGATTCCACCAACGATCGAAATAACATATGTGGGTCTCGTAATTTTGACTGCAAACATCATCCACTGGTGTGGCGTGGAAGTTACGACAAAGGAGTACGAGTGCAAATATCGTCTTCGTCACCCGATCACAGTTTAACATTTCCAGCTGTGTTCCAAAAATAGCACTCGTGGTGCTTCGAAATCAGTGGCTTAGCGACGGTTGGGATAAGGGTGTGTGTTATAGGTGCCCGGGGTAAAATGGTGACAAAACATTAATACTTTTATGCCACTTTTTAAAGCCAAATATGACTAGGGAGTGAAAAAATAATAACGCCACCTAATAGCACAAGAAACTCTACAATATTACTAAGATATCTTCACGAAATATCGTTCAGCATTCAAAATATCGAAAAAAATATCGTGCAAAATCTTTCTGTCATTATGGTCGGGTGCCGTTTAGACCTGCTAAGCCACTGATGGCGAAGGCGGGGGGGGGGATCGGGAAAATCATATAATGTCCCAGGCGCCACTTACTCTCTCTACGCCACTGTTCAAAATGGGATGTTACTCTAAGTAAACTAAGCTAAAATTGTTCGTTAATTATTCAGTCGTACCAACACAACAAGCTATATAAGTGAAATTTATTGGCAACCTAGGTGGAAATATAAAAAAAAAAAAATGAAATAAAACGGAAAGGATTTTATCGTAAAAAAATTGCCGATTAAATTTCTTTTTCTGTTTCTTTTCGTAATAAACTGAATATAATGTTTTCAGGGTGTTTTATTAATAAATCTGTCTATTACCACACCTTTCTTAGTAAGGTTGAGTATAAAACAGGAATGATCAGGAATACACGAATTTCATCAGCGCTGAAAACTTGTTGGAACTTTGAACGAGATATTAATAAAACCATCGTATTTTATGCTTAGATGAGAATTTAAGGCACCGAGTTAGAAAAATGCTGAACCTCACAATTAATGAGAAAAAAGTTAAAGGTAGACAAAAAAATTTCAAGTCTTTGAAATTAGGGAACTACATTTCTGACATAATATGCCTAAGGAATACACGAATTTCATCAGTGATGAAAACTTGTTAGAACTTTGAATCATGATACTAATAAAACCATCGTATTTGAATTTAAGATGCCTAATTTGATTGAACCATACAATTAATGAGAAAAAAAAAGTGGAAGGCAGGTAAAAAAATTTCAAGTCTGAATTTCTAGGGAACCACATTTCTGTGACTTTGGAATGATGATTCTGCAGCCTCTCATCAACAGTCCATCTTGAACTGATATTTCATAACGGTTTTGCCAATATGGTGCACATAGTGTATCAGCTTCTTTCTTTGACGGCCATCCTTTCAGTACATAATCAGTAAGCTTCTGGCAAGTCTCATCTTTCAGCTGTGAAACTCTTAGTTCATCTAATCTGCGAGATGATGCTGGAAGAGAACTTGTAATCATTTGAATGAACGCATCAATTTCGACTTCCAATTCTTCTCTTTTGTAGGGAACTTTCTGAGGGTTTCTTGACAATGCATCTGCGGCGAACAATTCCTTTCCTGGAATATGTACAATTGTATAAGAAAACTTCATCATTCGCAACTTTATCCTCTGTAATCGTGGAGACAAGTTATCTAAGTTTTTCTTGGAAAATATTGGAATGAGAGGTTTGTGGTCTGTCTCTATTTTAAAATGCATTCCTGTCAGATAATCTCTAAATTTTTCGCATCCCCACGCGACAGCAAGGGCTTTCTTTTCAATTTGTGCATAACGACTTTCCGCTGGGGTCAAAGTCCTAGATGCATAGGCTATTACCGATCTTCTTCCATCAGCTTGCTTTTGGCAAATTGTAGCTCCTAAGCCATACGATGAAGCATCTGTGGTAACTGTAGTTTCTTTCCCTGGATCAAAGATCATTAGCATAGGATCTGACGACAGTATTTTCATCAATTTCTGAAAAGCTGCTTCTTGTGGCGTTTCCCACACAAAAGTCACTTTATTGCTTAGCATACAAGTCAGAGGAAAAAGTATATCCGAATAGTTAGGAACGAATCTTGCTAAATAGTTAACCATGCTCAATAGTTGCTTCAGTTCCTTTTTATTCGTTGGCGGCTGATAATTTTCGACCGCAGCAATTTTATCAGGATCCGGGTGAATTTCTTGTCCGTCTATTATATGACCTAAAAATTTAATAGATGTCTGAGAGAAAATACATTTCTTTGCATTTAATGTCATACCAGAGTTCTTTAATCTCTTGCAGACTTCTGTGAATCGTTGGTCATGTTCTTCTTGAGTAGATCCCCATATTAAAATATCATCCATGTGACATTGTTCCAGGTATACCTTCTAACATTTGAGACACCCTTCTTTGGAAGTGCTCTGGAGCAGAGGAGATACCGAAAGGCAATCTTTGGAATCTAAGCCTACCAAATGGGGTGATAAATGTGGTGAGATAGGATGACTTTTTATCCAGAGGAATTTGCCAGAAACCAGAATTGGCATCCAGTTTTGAAAAAATTTTGGCTCCAGTCAAGAGATTTAAAGAGTATTCTGCCTTGGGTAATGGGTGCAGCTCCCGCATAACATTTTTGTTGAGTTCTATCAGGTCAACACAGATCCTTACATTACCATCACTTTTTGGTACGATTACTACCGGTGCACACCATTCTGTCGGTTTTAAGACAGGTGTGATAACCTTTTCCTCCACCATTCTTTCTAATTCAGCTTTAGTTTGCTTTAAAAAAGGAATCGGCACGCATCTGGGGGAAGTGATAGCAAATGGGATAGCTCCTGGTTTCAATTTGATAGAATAGCATCCCTTCATTACCTCAAGTCCTTTGAAAAGTTTTGGAAATTTAGCTTTTGGATCAGCTGCAGAAATCTGGCAAATAGAATTCAAATTTGGACCCAAGCCAAGAGAAAACAGTGCAGGTTTGCCAAGAAGACACGTTTGAAGATTGGAAATCACATAGATTTCTTCAGTGCAACTCTTTCCCTTGTATTCAATATTTGTCTTGAATTTCCCAAGTGTTTTCAATGGATTTCTATCTGGACCACACAGAATTTTATCAGGTGGTTCCAATTTAGCATTTTGGAACACATTCTGAAAAACATTTGCAGGCAATACAGTATGATCAGCTCCACTATCGATTTTAAATTTAATGTTTTTATGGTTTACTTGAACCGTAACTGTCCAATCTATGTTAGTTTTGTTTTTACTCTCCAGCTGTACTACCCCTAAATATGCCACTTCAGAACATCCTGTTTGGGATTTGGTAATACAAATCTTCGCATAGTGTCCTATTTTTGAACATTGTCTGCATCTGGCATCCCTAGCGGGACACACTCTTTTATCCATGTCTTTGTTTACCGAACCATTTACATTTTCCATGCAAGCGGGATTCATTTTCATTATTTTTCCTATGGAAATCGGGTTTCACATTTTGTTTCCTTGCCCCCGAGCTTGGTTTTTGTTTCAGAAATTTGGCCGGTTTATTTGGCGAGATAGCGTTAACGGACGCACTGTCCTTTTCGATCAATTTTTCCTGTTGTTCCTTGGCCACTTCACTGAGTCGAACCCTTTCAATCACTTTTGTCAAAGTTAGGTCGGCGTCCAACTGCAACTTTTCACTTAGATTCTTGTCGCGTATGCCAACCACAATTCTATCCCGAATGAGTTCGTCGTGTAATACACCATATTCACAGTGTTCTGACAATGTATACAAAGCGGTTATAAACGTATTGACTGATTCACCATCGAGCTGTGTACGTTTATTGAACTGTGCACGTTCAAAAATAGTATTTTTCTTGACAACAAAATGATCATTAAACTTTTTCAACACAATATTAAAGTCATCTTGTTCCGTTTCGGATAAACCGAAAGAACTAAAAATATCCTCTGCTTATTCTCCCATAATATAGAGTAAAGAATTTACCTGTTCATTTCCTATTTTGGTCGATAATCCGGAAGCAATCCGATATCTTTCGAATCTCATCTTCCGTTTTGACCAGTTGGAAGGCGTTGAAAACGTAAAATTCTCCGGAGGATTTATATGCAACGCTGCCATAGCTACTTCCGTTTTCGTTCTACCCACAGAGAAGAAGAATCAGAGGTCTCACTCCCATAGACCCTAATGGCAACTTTTTTAACATTGAACGTCACATAGACAGTACGCCCGCTATCGCAGACTACGGAACTAACCAGAATACGTCAGCGTGACGTCACTGCGACGCAACTGGAAACGAAACCAATAATTATCGTCATGACAACGATGTGAACAATTATTAAAGTATTTATTGTATTTCTAACTCGTTTTTCGACGATTATTAAATTTAAGAATATATAATTTCTTTTGATACATTGTCAATTTGACAGCCTAAATTGTAAAATTTTAAAATAATGTTTTTTTTCACTAAATTCACCTATTCTTTAATACAGATACTATAATTAAATTATATAATTATAAAAGATATTATATAATTAAAAATAAATATACATTAAAAAAATTTATTCGTCTCTTGTAGAGTACAAATAATTTAAAACATATGGATGTATAATTTAAAAAGTATTTTTCAAATTATTAAACTTCATTTATTCTTTATCATAATTTTTATATTAGATCATATATTTTTTTGAAAAATCTGCACGAAATTAATTTTTGTCGATAAAGTTAATATACTATCTTTTTCAGAATATATTTACACTTCAAAAATAAATTATTTTTTAAGAAATAAATATTCATACTTATTCAAGATAGAATATAATTTCCATAAAGAAAATTCATTTGCGATTTTTTTTTTTTTTAACTTTGCAAGAAATTAATTTTTGTGGCTCAGGTAAATACTATATATCTCTTTCAGAATATTTTAAAACTTCAACAATAAATTTCAATTAATTCTCTCCAAGATACAAAAATTGCTACAATGCAATTTCCATAAAGAAAATTTATTTGTGATTTTTTTTAACTCTGTAAGAAATTAATTTTTAAAAATTATGTTAATATTATACTATTTTTTTAAATATATTAAAACTTCACCAATACATTAATTTTTAATAACATTCATTATTATTCCAGATACAAAAATTAAAATGCAATTTCCATACAATAAAATTCATTTTTGAAGTTTATTTTTCTGAATTTTTCCAACCCTAACAACAAATTGTCTTGCTAAGTTGTTATAATAAATGTTTAATATTCAAAATAATGTAAAATTTCTTTATTGAACCAACATAATAAATTACAAAACATTGCAACTGCATAACATTTCCAACAAACATTGACTAGAAACCAGAGTGATTTGTTGTGTATAGTTTAAAAACATTCAATATAAGAGAGTGTAATAAAATAAACCAAGAGCTGAGCATAATTGAATGACTTTTGTACATAGGGTGGCCCTAGGTCAGGATTTTAAACTCCCGACACACTACGCTCATACTGTCCAGCATAGTAATAATTTTATTCTGAAATTATAATTTTTGATTAAACAGTATAAACAAATTTTCCCTTTTTGGAATAACATTTGCAAGCTTATCTATAAAAAAATCATCAAGAATTACAAGCATAAAACATATTTCAACTTTTTCTGAACTTGCATTGCATTTCAGATTATTGTTCATCATTTAGGCATGTTTAATCATTATTTTACAAAAGAAGAAATTAAAAAAAAACTCATGCCTCCTCTTCGTGTTCTGGATTAGAAAATATATATATTAACTTTAATTAAAACAATGAAAATAAGTTAAACAAATAAGTTAAAATCAAACAAAAACATCCATGTAAATTGATGAAATATTGTAACAAATAAGTCTCGGCCATTTTAATAATATCATATTCTTTAAAATATATGAAAAAATGGTATGTTTATCTAATTTATCAGCTTTATGTATCAGTTACTTTTCACAATTTATACATTCAAGAGATAAACTTTTTACAGCAAAATAAACTCAAATATAAGATCAAGCGTTTTATTTGGGTGATATTCAGGGTACTTAGTGTGTAAAGTTATCCATATTTTATTTGCTGAACAGCACCATGCAATGAATTTACCTAATGTAAACAATCATTTGATCAGTTTTAAACTGCTGAGGATAAATGGTTAAATAATTCATCTTATCAAATTTTTTATTGTAAATTCATAATATATTTTGTTGAAGAAGATTATCCATGGATGGAATCTAGGAATTAAATCATTCTTCTGCAGCCATCCTGTAGACAGTCCAGCTTCAACAATGACCGAGTTCCTGAAAGAACAAGCAAATTTCTAGTACATTCCCATTTATATAAAATAAACTATAAAAATAAATTCTTTTTATAAAAGGCACTACTCATTGTTATGCATAAATATTAGTAAATAAATATTCAACTGAGAGGGTTTCTGATCAATAATTAGTAATTAGAATTCTAAGAAAGTCATTTACAAGTAACTTTCTTATGTTAAGATGTGTTAATTAAAACAGATCAAAATATTTTGATATCCTTAATAAAATAGTTTTACATAATATGTTTAGTAGATAAACTTCCTGTATTTAAATAATAGAAATGAGAATGAATAGTTTAATTTTTATTTGGAAAATTCTAAATATTATTCACATTTAAAAAATATTAATAAAAACAAGAACTTAAAATGCAATATAGCCTTAACCAGACTACGGATTCTTAATCAGTTCCTTATTCAACTACATCTCACAATAGCCCATTTTTAACATAGAATACACATCTAAAAATTACTTTGCATTTGTAAGCACAAATAATAATTTTCATACTGTAAAATTTCATAGGTAGAAGCTCCAGTTTTGGTCAGATTAAGAGAAAATTTGAAATTGAAATTTCACAGTGGATGACTGTTTAAAGCATGTTAAATCATACTTATACTATTCTTTAGCAAATTTTATTGGCTTTCTGTGAGTTATAAAATTTTTCTGAAGAATATTTTAGATTTTGAGTTATGAATTTTTAAATAAATTAACCCAATTTGCAGCAGTTTTGGCCACACTAATATTATATTTTTAACAGACATTTTAATGAATTTTCAGCCAAAATAAATCAATTTTATGCAATATGTATTTTAGTTCATTATTTTCTCTTATTTTAAATGTGATTTTTTTTATGAATTTATAAAGATATGTAATAAAATTTACCCAAGCTGATTTTCGCTATAGATTTCAATTTTTAAATAAGAAACAGGAATGCAGTAAACAATAATTTAATTTGGTTGATAAAATACAAACTGTATATACTCACATAACTTTTTTGATAAAATATGAAACAAAAAAATGGGGATAGGAATAAACTTACATTGCAAGTACTTAAAGCATAGTTTTTTTTAAACCTTATAAATCAAGAATTTGCCTTATTATACTCACTAACAATATCCACATATATATTTTTTTTTATGATTTTTAACTTCAACATTAATCAAATTCATTTTTTAAAATTAGAGCAATCAATGCACACGAAAGAATATTCCTCAGCACTTGAGTCAGGTTCCTCAAGTTGAAATTTTCTAACATAAATGTGAGGTAAACATTCAAAATGGAGATGTTTTTGACATTCCATTTTGAATTGCATTAGCAACTTTATATGGTGAGTAGCAAAATCTTTTTATGGAAATGCTACCTGCCATTTTATTTTTGATTGGAGCCATTACTATGCAAAGCGAAACAAAACTAAGTCAGTTATTATTATTTTAGAAACAAAATTAAATCAGTTTGCTTTTATTTTAGAAATAAAACTAAATTAGTTGCTTTTATTTCAGAAAAATAAATCAAAATAATCTAAAAATGTTAGAAAACTTTATCCTAATATCTGCAATATAGTCATACATATATTATTACATACATAATTTTTAATATACAGCTGTATTTCTATTGACATAAAATCTCAATATAGTTAATTTTAATGATAAAATAATTGTAGCTTGGAAATTATTATAACAGTTAACAATAAATATTTGGAGAGTAATAGGCAAAGGATCGATATCTTTCGGGGTTATTTTTAATTCCACGTCATATTATTCAGCAATAAATATAAAAAAATACAAAAATTGACAAGGTATATTGCATGGACACTCAGCATTATTCCATACTGATAAACAGTTTAAAAGTCTACTGTAATTGCACGAAAATAAACAAAACTTCATTACTTTATTTATTAAAGCGAAAATAAATGTTTCCTATCTATTAATTCATGCAAATTGTCTTTCATAAAAATTAAAAACACTTATTAAACCTACCTGTTCTTATGAAGAGGATCATCGTATGCAAAGGTACACAACATGGTGCCGACTTCGGAATTTTCCTTTTGAAAACGCGGGAATCCACAGAGAAATGCACACAGAAAATACAAATTCCACACAAATTTAAGTACAATAATAATTCTAAGCTAAATAAATCCAAGAAAAATTAATAAATAAGCTTGTCTCTATGGCATAGAACAACGAAGTCAGCCACGAACAACGTCCAAGGGCAATATGGCGTTCAGTTTCTGTTATGGTTTCGCTTTGTAGTTCACGACTTCGCGAGTGGGGGCGCTGAAGAAATTACGGAGTGAGACCTCTGATTCTTTTTCTCTGTGGTTCTACCGAACTTCGTCCGACGATGTTTTTAGCAATAAAATGTTCGCGAACTTCAAAAATCATTAACCGCTGCCACCATGTATTGTTTGTGTGTTGAGGCGTTATGTAACTAGGCAGCTTTTTAACACAAATGACATTTATTGACGCACACACAACAACCACAGATTACAAGCATTCGATTCTGAACATAAACAAACCGCTCTACAGTTACAGAAAAGCGCGCGGTTCACAGGCTTTGCTTATAGCACATAAACCAAGTCGAAAACTCGCCCATTCACTTGAAAGTGAGCCGCACCGTTCATTTTACCGCTTATTACAGAGATTCGGATGAAATGAAAATTTTATGGGATGGTAAAATTATCACTTAATTAGGAAACATTATATATTACTTCTCTGAAATTTTTAAGTAGATTACTGTGTTACTTGCCTAGCCACAGAGAAGTAGAATCAGAGGTCTCACTCCCATAGACCCTAATGGCAACTTTTTTAGCATTGCGTTTCACATAGACAGTACGCCACCAATGTGCCACAATGGAACTAGCCTGACGTTTCCCTCTCGTCATGACAACGATGTAAACAGATAATTAACGTCATTGTGACGCGAGAGTAAAGGAAGAAGTTTCTCTATCGTCATGACAACGTTGTAAACAGTTATTTCAATTCCTATTCTTATTATTTTTATTGAATATTTCGGCGTTTTGTTTTCCGACGATTATTTAATTTGAGAATAGCCGATTTCTTTTTATACGTTATTAATTTTACTGCCTAAATAATATAATTCTGAAATAACGTTTTTCTCACCAATTTGAATCTCACTCTTTGTAGAGTACCAATAATTTAAAACATATGGATATACAATTGAAGAAATATTAAGTTTATTTCAGATAAATCAATTATATTTATTCTTTAAAAAAACAGAAAAGAATTAACCTCTTTGTAGAGTAAAAATAATTTAAAACATACGGATATATAATTTAAGAAATATTAAATTTATTTCAGATAAATAAATTATATTTATTCTTTATCAAGAAAAGTTCTTTCCAATCAAATTTTTTTTTAATTCCAGAGGAAATTATTTTTTGTTAAGTTAATATTATACTATCTTTTTCAGAATATGCTGAAACAATAAATTAATTTTTCATAATTTCACATTCATTCTTTTTAAAGATAAAAAATTTAAAGAATGTAATTATAATACAGAAAATTCATTTGCAAAGTTAATATTTATCAATTTTTGTATTCCCCAGTAAGAAATAAATAATGTGATTTAGTTTTGCGCCAAGATGCTATAATAAATGTCAAAGACTCAAAATAAAGCACACTATTTTATTGAGCAAACATAATTAGTAACAAAACATTATGAATAAATGACCTTTTTAATAAATCCCAAAAGTTGAGCATAATGGAATGATCTTCGCGATTAGGGTGGCCGTACCAGGAGTTTAAACTCCCGACGCACTTCGCTCATTCTACTCAGCATAGGGATTTTTGATTAAACACCATAGACAGAAATTTTTCGAATACACATGCCAGCTGAAATACAGGAAAAGATATTTAATAATAAGATATATCAACAATCATTTTTTTAATTATCCGAGACCACAGAGCTTATAACACAAAATAACTCTTTTTTCACTAAGAACTGAAATTGGATAATGCATATGCATCATGAATTTGGCATTTAAAAAAAATTGCAACCATTTAAAGAAAAAATAAAAGAATTAATTTTTTAATAAAATAATATTGGCACAAAGAGTGTACAATAAATTTAGAGTTCTGACCATTGTAAGGATACACAGAGAAGTTCAGAAATTTATTCCTCAAATTTTACTCAGAAAACAGCTCATCCATAATCAATCCAATCAATCATAATGTTTTAGTTCATCTATAAATAAAGAGTTCCTGAACACAAATTATTTTACACATTTTTGACAAATATCTACAAAATTGGTGATCTGTATGACCAATCCTAAGGCCTCCAAGCAAATTGACCAGAGACGTTGCCTGAAAAGAAACAAATTTCTAATGTAGATTCATTTGTATAAAGCACAAACCAATATTTTTTACTAAGATTAAACCTTCTGTACTACAGTTTGAATAATACTGAATGTGAAAATATTCGCTCATAATAAATAATTCTTTCATATAGAAGCTGGAGTTAAAAAGAAACATGATCAAATATTTTTAGGTATTTATTAAAACAGTATTAATAATTTAATTATTAAACAAAATTTCTACATTTATTTATACAAATAAGAATGAATATTTTAATTTGTCCTCTGGAAAACGATGTTAAAATACTAATAAAAATAAGAATCTTCTTAAAGTTGAAATTTGCATAGAGTGCTATCACTAAGATACTGAATTATTTCTAAGGTACTAATAAGAGTATGTAATAATAACAATAAGAGTAAATATTAAACAATGACTGAGATATTTAATCAGTTCATTTCATTCTATAGAGGATTTGTAAAAAGAAAAAAGTTTGGGTATAACATAAAAACTAAATATATAACATCTCAATATTACTTCAACTTAGAGTAGAAACAATTAAATATACTTACAATATAAAACTAAAACTTATACTCAAAATCAATAATAATTATAAATGCATATATAGATTTTCAGCTGTATTTCAATAAAGATTACTGATAAAAGAGTTTTAACTTGTAAATTACTTTGACAGTTCACAATACATCATAATAATATAATAAGTTTTTCTGAGAATAGGGTTCCATATATTTTTAAATTATTTAATTCCAAGTTCATGTAGAAATCTGCTATTAAAAAAAGGACTAGTAAAGAATTTAAAGATACATGCACATTTTGTAGATTATTCCTATACTAGACATTTTTAATATCTTCAGTCAACTGCACAAAAATAAAACAAAATTTTATTATTTATATACAAAAAGTGAAAATAAGTATTTTAAATCATTTGAGTCTTTCGTTATTTAAATAACAACTTACAAAAATTTGTAGAGACTTTTAAACTTCTCGTTCTCATCTCAGGAATCTTGAATGGAAGCAGTCAAATATCGTTCACAAACAAAATAGTCACAAGTCTTGATCTAGCAACACTAATGTATCTGAAAACCTTTATAAAAGTAGTCTGTGATTGACAAGCAGCGCAGAATTAAACCAACAATACAACATATGGCGTTTCGTTGTTTTCATCATGAATACAATAATGGGTCTGTATGGTTTGAGAAGTAGAAAGATTCTACAGCTCTGTGATGAAACCAATATATGCTATTGTCTTCAATTTGTGTCTGTATTGTAATATAGTGGCGCTATTGATAGTTAAATTCAAACCCCGGAGAGACCCCAGGTTTCCTTTTTTTCTCTGTGTGCCTAGCTTTGATTAAATATTATATTTTTCGAATCATCATATGTTTTAACTGCAACTTTTACATTCCAACTTCTTAGTTGTTGTTGTTGTTGGTACCGCATGATTTCGGTTTTCGACTGTGTTATTTTACTTTCAGTGAAGTTGAAGTTTAATAAATAATTAAGTTAAATTTTATCCATAAAGCTCAGTGGATAATTTATAAATAAAATAAACATATATAATTTTACTAGATGGCGACTTTCGGTTGTTTTTACTGTGAGTAGTATTTTAAAAACAAACACCCGAACTACCAAAACAACTTGCTATTAAATCAATTTATTTATGTACTTTTTTCTGAATACACTTTTCATTTTTTGGGGAAATATTAGGGAGCATACTAAAGCAACAATACCAAATCTGATATTATTTATTTATTTTGCTTCAATGGTTGTAAATTATTGTGTTGTACGTGTGTAAATGAAAAACATATTTGTTCTTTAGGTCCATTTTGAATAATAACTGTAATCATTGAATTGTGTATTGAACTGATAATGCTTTTACACTTATTGATTTTATGAATTAGGGTTAAATTTAAGAAATATATTTTCGCCATTTTATTAATTTTTAGTGGTTTTATTTCCTTAATTAAATTTAAAAAATGAAAAGTTTTTTTGGGTTCTGGTAAAACAGAATAAAAAAAGGATGAAATATAGGATTTGTGCTTTTAATAACCGTAGATATTGAAATTTTAAAATGCTTTTATTTTAACTAATTGCTCAAAACGGTATCTTACTTATAATGTACAGTTTAATATTATGAGAGAATGACTGTCCTTAAATTATGATGCATTAATTTTTTCTTCGAAATAATTACTGAAATTTAATCCTTATAGGTATATAAAAATGCAGTTTGTTGTTATAATAAGTATTTCAGTAGGCAATTTTATAAAGTTTTATTTTGTTAATCTTCCAGTGGGCGCGCTACAATTTTTTACATAAGCAGGTGTGTGTCATACTTTCTACAACACAATGTTCTTCATTTTGACTATGACAGTTGTAAGTTATTTCATAATTGTAATAAGAGACACGTCAGAAAAGCAAATCTTTTCACCAAAAGTGAAAATTAATTTTAGTATTATGTGCAAAATCTAAAATTATGCTGAAATCAGACAAAATAATTAGATTTAATAATATTATTTTATAAAAACGTTATTAAGCAATATATAATAAAAAAGATTAAACACAAACTAAGATTGAACAACAAAGACTTTCTTCTTAGTTTCTAATCATTGTTCTATCGTTCGAAACATTGAACTTTTGCTCGAGAGTGACGCTTACAAGTACAGTAAATTCTCGATTATCCGGCATTCAAGTATCCGGAAAGCTCAACTAACCGGAAAAATTAGAAAATGAGTTTTTCTAAAAATTTTACATCCGCGCGCCAAAATTTAGCACTCGCGTCAGCACCGTTCAATTCACGCGAACAATTTAGTTCTGGAATGCAACGTCTGCTCTGCACGGAGGGGCGTAGAAGAAAAAAAAAGCAATATACAGTACTGTGGCATACACAGACTTGTTTTATAGGGGTTCAAAAGCAAAAGTGAGAACCAATAATAATAAAAGGTCCTCACCTTTCGCCGAAAAACGAAACCTAAAAACGAAATTCACAACCGAAAAAAAAGATAAAGGGACAGAATCGGTAAAAGAAAAAAAAAGCTCATGGGGGGTCACTCAAGACTGGCAAGTCTCTTTCTTTTCCTTTATTTATTTACTCTCCGAATACTGGCAGATGTTGATTCCGATTACGTAATATCACATGTGAGAGAATTGAAAGCGTGCGTATTACGCAATAACCCTTGCAATTTTTTAAAAAGATAATTAGGATAATTCTGGGATTTGTTTATGATCACTTAAAAGAGTTTTATTGTGCTTGTTGAGTAGAATATTTTTCAGTTTCGTTGGCTTTTTTATATGTTTATATTTTTACAATTTATATATTACTGTAAAAATTCGGCTACAGATTATACTTTTTTTATCATCAATGTTAAATTAAAATCTTCATAATATGTTTTGTAAATACAATGTTATGGAAGATACAGAAGTACTCTTCAAAATTTATTTAATGCACATTTCAAAATGACAAAAACAAATTATTTGGCCCAAAATATGTAAAAAAAAGGGCTACAATCCCCCCCCTCATTTTTCCCGTCACACTCAACTATCCGGACTTTTCAGGTATCCGGAAATCGGCATTTCCCGAGCATGCCGGTTAGTTAAGCTTTTACTGTATACTAAATATTACACCTACTGCATTTCATGGATTTTGATGATTATTTTCTTTCTTTCTAACACTAACCACAAGCTCTCCTTCTCGATGCTAGTTGCTGTTTACTTGCTGTTGTAATGTATAATTTAGACTTAAAGACATGGTAATGTCATATGGCAATGATCAGATTTTTTTAGCTCGAGTAGTGAGGTGTTTTTTCATAAGACTGAGGGCTCAGTTTTTCAAAAAAAAAAAAAAAAAAGATTCTTAGTCTTTGTGAATTATTAGCAGGCGTATTGCATATTAAATATCTGTGACAATATAAAATTAAATTTTAAATTGCTTTAATGCACACTGGATGTATAATTACCAAACTGAAACATTAAGACGTGAAAAAAATTATCAAATTACACAAGCAGGTGTGTGGTGTAAATTTTACATCTTAAGCATAAAACAGTATGAAATCATCTTGAAACTCGGATAAACCCATTTAATCCTGAAGAGAGGGGTCACATGAAGGAATAGCAATGACCTTCAGACAGTTTTGACTCTGAATGTGAGAACAGAGTATGAAAAACCCTGTTAGTCGTAAAATTTGCGCATGCACCCGCTGGAAGGTGAAAGAAGTACATTGGGATGATCAATATGATGCTTACATTTTGCATCGAAATTACCTTTCTTTCTGGAAACTAATTTTATAATAGCATATTTTGTTGAAAACTAGTTAAAGCTATTTTTACTATATTTTCTAGAGAGTGATTAGGAATTTTTAAATGTAAGAATTGAACAGAAAATTGCTTATTTTACGATATATTATCTTTCATAAATAAATGTTGCTTAATTTAGCATGTTTCTATAATTGAAAATGTACTTGCATTCTTCTCTAGATAGAAGTTTATAGGAATGGAAACGTTTTTTCCCATAGAAAGTAAACACAACATTATTGACTGTATCGGTTAGTTAACTCTAATATTAATCAGTTCTTTATTTTTCATACATAATATTATATTCAAAAATAATGTTTTTCTGATTGGCTATTATTATTTTTCTCTAAATTTTTATGAGTTTTCTTTGGTATGTGATTTAATTTGTAATCATGATTTTTAAGTATTTGAGATAGTAGGAAAAATATTATCTTGAATAAAAAATGCAACTACTTAATGTTGCAAAAGTATGTAATAATTAATCCGTTTTATTTATTTTTTTAAAGCATTATAGAAAATTATATGTGTTTTTGTAATTCTGACCACTTATTAACATTAATGGATTCCTTGTTTGATTAATTCGATTCTCTTGGATATTATCTTAGTTTTTTGCTTTCTTTAAATGATTTTGATTTCCATATCTAAAAATTTACTTACTTTAATTTCAAGCTATTTCTATGGCAGCTCTTGTATTTCTAATTATTTACCATTTTGTATGCAAACTTTTTATATTGATAAACTGTCAGCTTAGGTATCATATGTATTATTGAGTATTTAGACAGATTTTTTTTTACGAAGATCTAAACTGTTTGTATTAGTGTAGTTTGATGACAGAGTATAGGATGTGCAGTCATCCTTATAAATATCTGTTGTAACCTTCTCTTTGCCCTAGAATTACAGCATTGTGGTTAAAACTACAAGTTTTCATCCATGATTCTGAAATTTTATCTTTGTGGCGAGTAGTAAATAAATCAACATCTGATTAAGTAGCAATATAGGTAGATGAAATGCATAGTTATGTTTTTCGTATGATTGTGAGGTCTAATGCTTTGTCCATGTTCAGTGGCGAATCCAGGGGGGTGGCTACCGAGCTGCAGCCCCCCCAGAGCTATACCAGAATTCTTTATTTTATTTAAAATCAATACAGCTGTTTTTTTTCTTAAACTCCCTTTAAAACAGGTGAAAACATTTCTTCCTGTGTTTTGATAGGCTCGAAAGTTCTCCCACTTTTGTAGTCATTCCACTCGTATTTGCAGCATTGACGTGGTCAAAAACATGTTTTTGCTCGTTATTTCATTGTGTTTTTTGTTAAATTATCGAAAGTATTGTAGTGTTCTTTATGATTCTTATTGTCTGGTGAGTAAGGTCTGTAAAGTTAGTGTTTTGGTTTACATAAGCCATAAGATTTGATGTTCGTCACGACGATATAAAACTTTTTATACCTCAGCCCTTCCCCCCGAACCAAATCCTGGACACTGCATAAGGTTCAAAATTCGTGACGGCGATAACCAATATTTATTACCTCAACCCCCCGACCCAAATCCTGGATTTGCCACTGTCCATGTTACTTTGTAAACAAGATAGCTAAAATAATTTTGATTTGATTTGAATAGGCAAAGGATATGTTATAAGGAAGATATAAAAGTTTTGGCTGAATTCTTAGATGAGCCTTCCGACTCAAAGGGAATGGAAATGACGAGGAGAAATTTTCTTTTCCCCATAACTCCTTTACAATTGAAGAAAGATAAAGTTTTTTTGTTAGTTGCAATTGCTTGGAAGATATGGGTTGAAAACTGATTTTCAATCTCTTACTTCGGCTGCACCTTTTCGAAAATCTCTCATAAGCCCTTAGCTTTACTTCCACTCACATTCATCAACCCATTTGAAATTAGAATGAGAAATGGCAGAGGGAGATAAAATTTTTTTTCCTTATATATCCTGAATCTACCCCCTTCTTCTGGCTTGCACTCTGGTTTTTTTAATATATTTATTAATAATTTATGAGGATTGAAATGTATATTACCAGAATATTGTAACATAAAAGCTGCATTCTTGTTCATCAGAAAAAGATTTGCTTTAGTATTTTTGACTTCTCCATCTGAATATTTCTGACGAATAAGTTTTATGTAATCAAAATTAAATGTTACGTCAGTTGTGAAAAATAATTTTTACATAATTACCTCTTTGAAAAAATAATCAGACTTTTATCTGTTGTTTGAAATGAGCATGTTATATCGGTAAAAGCTCTAAAAATTTATCCTTTTAAAAATTGACATACTTTTCATTTAATTATTGAATTTGTATTGTATATATAATGAATTAACTTCTTTTTATTATTATTAGGACCATCTGAAATCGTTGTGACACATTACTGCATAATGAAATTCTTCAATCTAAATGCAAAGGTGTAACCAATAATTAGTTCTGTCCAAAAATGTCTGAGCAAGTTAATGAATTAAAGAAATCGAGGGAGCCACTACTGCAATCGATGAATAAAAGAGATTTGAGAGAATCGCCTAAACCTTTCTCCAGTGTTGTTGGATCATATTTTTTATGTGGTAGTGGATTTGTAAGTCTATTTTTATTGAATAGTTTATTAACTTTATTTTTCTTAGTTATCTAAAGTTTCTGAGAGAGCATTACTTTTTAGAAGTTCAGGAATGAAACTGCGGAATATACTTTGATGCATACAATGAAAACATATTACACACATATTTATTGATCTTCCACACAATTTCAGGAAAGAAATACATGACTTCAATTATAAAATTAAGAAATAGTTTTGCAAATATATCACTTTTTTTTAATATCGAATCTCATATTTAATTCTGCTCAATTATATGCTTGAAATAGCATATAAAATATTTTTCTCTTCTTTTGCTAAATGTTTGTATTTTGATTTTTTTATGATGTATCAACACTGTCTAACTTATGGAGAATTTTCTATTTATTTATCTGTATTACTTTGAAAGATTTACATTACTTCTCAACTGGCACCAATGCTGCAGTTTATTATGTTTTTTGATACTGTATTTTAATGAAATTTCTAATAATCAAAAATTACCCATTTCTCTAATTTTTGCAGCATTTTGCAATAATACAAAAGATGTTTTATGGATATATGAGCTAAAAATGTGAAAATCACTTAACTAATATAATGATTGTTGTATTGATTCTGTTATCTGAAAATCCATGTTGTAAGGTATTTTTTTAACCAATAAATATGTTCGACTTGCAATTCCATTATAATTTTAATTTTTAATGCAGTTTTCATAAAAAATAATCATTTTTATACAATAATTTTTCATGAAACAATGTATTAAATTTAACTAGTATACACACGTCCACATTAGTAACCACAAGTCTCTGGAAAATTACCTTTTGTCAAAAGTCACTTTTATTTCAGTTGTTAATGCATCTTGTTAAATCCCCTGCATGCATCAGTTGAACATACATTTAATTTTCATATTAAATACTTTGTGTATCGAGTTTGGCGGCCGAAATGAAATTGAAGCTTAATTTTTCTCAAAAATTTGGGGGGGGGGGCATAAAGAGGAGTGTTTTAGTAGCTTTACCTTATGCCAAATTTCTTCTCATTTTCTTGTTCATTGTTGAGTTAAACAAGTCATTTTTTACAATTTGTTTTGCTGGTTATGCAAATTACTCTTAAGGTGCTCGTACGAGCGAGGTTCCATTTTACATGTAATTTATCACTGCAAAGCCTGAAATTATGATGCAAGAACAATATTTTTTTTAGTATTTTCAGGAGTTGGTTTCATACACATATAATACCAACTAGGGGAATATTAAGTGAGACTTATTCAGCCATTTCCAGAATATTCAGTCTGGCTGAATGTTAAACAGATATTCGGCAGAATAAATTCAAGATAAAATGTTTTTAGAAATTTTATTTTAAATTTATTTAATAAAGAATATTGCAGAATTACGTTCCAGTACATTCATTTAAAAAAAATCTTAACATTTATCCAATTTTAAGTTGCATAGTACATAAGTGTATTTTATAATGTTGCATATCATTTATAGAAGTCTTTCCATATGGTTTCATAATCACTAATTTCAGAAAATAAACAATCACTATATAATCCTCCAAATGCTGAAAGAGATTTTTTTGCTAAATTTTTGAACCATGGAAATTTTTCTGCATTTTTTCCCTACCAATTAAGTGAATACTGCGTCCCACCGATTAGAAGTTCTTTATTAAAATAGGAATTTACTTCTAGTAATTTTAATTCATACATTAAATTTTGTTCTGTGTTTATCATTGTAATGTTTCTGCAATGATGACTCTTATTTCTTTGAAGCAATCCCAAAATAAAGAGAGTTTCTCATTTTTTGTTATTGGAATTAAGGTATTTGAAATATTTCGTTTACAGTTAAAAATGTTTTTAAAAATTTGGTATTTGGCCGAATATTCAGTTATTCAGCCAAATCATTATTCGTTACATCAATATACAAAACGTATTTTAAAATTCATCTTTGGGATAGAAATCCACTTTTACTTAAATTTTGAATTTGAAAAGTATGGCGGTTTAAGTCTTTTTCATGCCAGGAATTTTTTTTTTCATATAATCTCTTTTAACATTTTAAGGACAGCATGAATATTTTATTCAGCTAAATAGACTAGCGCTGGTTGATCATCTTCAGGTTTCTTTTTAATAATCATTTTCGGAGCGTAAAATAAGAAATTTGTATGATATAAAATCTTAAAGTTGTCATAATTTTTTTTTAAACTGCTTTTTAAGAAAGATCGAGATTTATCAATCTCTTAGCCACCAAACATTTAAAGCTTGCCACAAAATGCATTGTATTCAGTAATTATACATGAAAGCTATTTCAGTTATCAAGGAAGGAATTATGTTTATGTGAGCAGCACTGTGCTGATGTGTATGCAGATCAAATAGGGCGATGTCTGCTCAGTATTTCTGTTAATGAGTCTATGGAATGCCTGTAATGAATTTCTCTAGAGACAACCGTGATAGTGATTGTTTATTCACAGCAGTAATAAATATTTATATTGCTGCATTCATTTTAAAATAAAGTTTATCCTAAAGTGATTCGTGTTGTTCCAACCGAACAGTTAGAGCATAATTTGCAATAAGTACTTGTGGCATTATAGGTGTCTGCAGGAATTGCAACTCAGATAAAATAATATTTTATAAAAAAAAAAAAAGGTTTGTAGATCAGTTGTGATCATATGCAAATTTCCATATGTGTAAAAACGACCATAAAAAGCTTGTAAACAGAAAGTTCATAAATCGGAATCTCATATATATTTACTTTATATCCAGAAGCATACATAAATTTCTTACAAGAACAGGAGTTCATAAATTTGATATTCAAAAAATTTCAACCTACAACATTTTAATTTGAATAATGTGTCCAAGTGTTTTTAAAACATTGAAATATTGTTTGCAATTATAAGACTTACAATCAAAAATAATGTTTCATCTAAATTCACATTATTGTTGTATTCAATTTTTTAAAAAACCTTTATATGTACAAGATTTGCTTTATTTAATTACATTCTCTTCACATCTTGAAGCAAAAAGAGATGGGTTTTAAGGACTGAAATTGTAATTTAGAGACGTTACAAGATAACAGGAAAGCCACATTCGAACCTCACATCTTCTTCAAACTTCTTCACATTAAGAATTAGAGGAAACTTGAAGAAAATGGATTCAATGTGCTCCAGCACAACTGATTTATGCTGGGATTAAGTCTCAAAGCTGCAATTCTTTGGTTCCAAAACCATGACACTACCACCAGATTGCAGCAGTCTCTATGTTTATCGAAAATTAGCGCAGTGAAATTATAATTTCATTCCATATGATGGTGTTACAAATCTTTTTCAAACTTTTAAATTTATTTAAAAAATTCATGGTAGTCTGTTCGAAGTTTATTAGGTTATATTACATCTTTCTAATATTTGATTAATAATTTCTTGTTCTCGCTGTTGCGTGAAAGTCCTAGGACAGCCATTCCTTTAATAAACAGGACAATGTGCTCTTTCTTCCTCTTTTACAGATGGAGTGAAACCTCCCTTCCCTTTCCACTTCTGAGAACTGTCCTTGGCTGTTGTAGCTATTGTTTCCACAAAACATCTCGTTAAGACAGATAATCTGAAAGTCTGTGGTTTAAATTCTCCACAGGTCTCTGCAAATTTACTAAAAGAAAAAAATTGAGGACAGGATATTTATGAGATCATATTCCACAAGATTCATTGAGTGATTTGTATCTTATACATTCAATTAATTTTTCATACCAAACTTTTATTTTCAAACAATGAGCTTCTTCTCTTCATTTTAATGAAGAAAAAGTAAGAAGTTTGTTAATCCACTTGCAAGGTGAATTGAGGAAGTGTAAATAAATGCCTTACTATCTAATTTCACCATGAATTTTCATTTTATATTCATTTAGTGAAATTCTATTTAAATCGTAATCTATATGTGATTTGTTAATTATGTGTAAAAAAAAATGAATGTTGTTTAAGGACACTTTAATCCACTTTCACTCAAATAATGCAGTATTTTTCAAAAAGATTACTTTGAATATATCTTCTTCTCAATTCTTAATTGCTGCTTAAAGGTTTTGCTGGATTCAAGTCTAAAAACAAAATAATGTATGGCTAAACATATAACTGCTTTGAATGATTACTCATGAGAGATATGTGAAAATCGATATGGCAAATTTAAAAAATTAACGATATGTTTCGTTGTAAGCTCAAATGAAAAAGCACCTGGCACAGAACATTTCATTATACACTTAAAGCAGAAAGCAATTTTAGAAACAATTCGATGGAGAACACTCACAAACACATTGTGCGTGGTTTAGAATATAGTGCAAAACGACAATTTTTGAGGCATTCACGAGTTTATTTGAATGAAAAAAGGAGTGTATGTGAAGAATGTGGGAAGGCTTTAAGGGACAGAAATGGATTCAAGTGCCATTTACTTATTCATACAATTGAGAAACCGTTTATTTGCAATATCTGTGGAAAATCATTCATATATTCTGTGCATTTAAAACTGCACTTTCACACTCATACAAAAGAAAAACCTTATGCCTGTAATGTGTGCATAGAGATTGCAATCCGGAAAACCGGATCCGGTAATCCGGCGGATCCGGCATCATTAGAATTAAAAAAAAAAAAATACATGAAGCCGATTTCTTGAAAAAATACTCGCGTTGGTGCAAGAGTAGGTACTTAAATGCGTGGTGTGTACGAGTCGTTCGACGCTGACTCACCCGCTTCACATATAGACATTCTTATTGTTCAATTGATAGATGAATTATGTTTATGTTGTATTTACAAGTACGAGAATGATTTAAGTAGATAATTAGACTTAGAAATGAATTGAGTAACGATCCATATTTCTGATTTTTCTTTATAATACGACTTTCTTCTTACATAGTGACCGAAATAATGTTTTAAATTGTAAGTATGTACCTATTTTTGTTTCATTGCAGGTACTAGTCTAAAAGTTCTAAAACAAACATGCCACTTTTGAAACCAATTCAAAATGAAAACAGGAATATTAGTATACTTACAGAATAAAAAAAAATATAATGATGATAGAAGACGAACTGATGATACATTTACTATGCCGAAAAAAAAAAAGTTGTATAACTAGAAATGAAAAATATCTTAGAAAGACTTGTTCAAAATGATAGCTTTAAAGAAAACGTAGATAATATAGTAGGAAATAACTCAGATTCATCGTCATTGCAAAGTGATTTGACATTACAGAAAGAATTACAAATGCAAATCCAGCAAGATATGAAAACCTAGAGCATAAACACCAAAAAAAGAGAAAGATTATGAGAAAACATTAAGAAAGGAAATGACTGCATGTGAAAGTGAAGGAGTTCGAGGAAAATACTTGTCTTCTATTCATGAGTATTTGTTAACAATAAAACCAACAAGTGTAGAAGCAGAAAGGGCTTTCTAGGCCACTGGTTATATTTGTAGCTCTGTAAGAAGTCAATTGACAGATGACACAATTAACACTTTTTGTTTCCTACGATAATTTTTTCAAAACCAAAGTGAGTTTTTTAAAATCGTTTTACTTAAAATAATAATTTAAAGTAAGTATATTAAAAAATACGAAGAAGTTTTAAACTCGTTATTGTATAATTGTGCCATTGATTAAACAGATTCATGATGACTGTCATAATTCGAAGAATGAAACTGCTTGGCATATCTAAAATACCTGATTATTGTGATCTCAGTTGATAAGCTTGATTTAGTTAGATTTAATATAAGTTACTTACATAATATAAGTTACATTGCAAGTTATTATTGATGTCATTTGTGAAATCTAGTAAGTGAGACGGAACTTAACCGCCCGTCATTATATAATTATTACTAAACTAATATAACAATTACAATTTAACTAGTTACACTGTACTAAATTTTTATTGTTGATTCCTACGTAAATGCTGATTAATAATAATAATAATAAAGTTGATTTCATAAGAAATTAACGTTTTTTTATACTTTGTAATACACTCACTTTATCATCTTTTATACAGTTGATTTTGGAATGAAAAGGCAAAATAGTTTTGATGTGTCCAATCCGGTCGGATCGAAATTGGTGCCGGATTGCAATCCCTATGTGTGCAGTAAAGTGTTCACTCGAAGAAATAGTTTAAAATCCCATTTACTGACTCATTCTGAAGAAAAACATTGTGCTCGTGAAGTCTGTGACGTTTGGGAAGTGTGGCATAAAGCATTTGCTGGTAGTGATAGTTTAAAATCCCATTTACTTACTCATTCTGAAGAAAAACGTACACTTGCGAAGTCTGCAGTAAAGCATTCACTCAAAATAGTAATTTAAAATCTCATTTACTCGTTCATTCTAAAGAAAAACTTTATTCTTGTGATATGTTCAGTAAAGCATTCAGTGACAGTAGTAATTTAGAGACATTTAGGTACTCATTCTGAAGAAAATCCTTATGTTTGTGAAGTGTGCTATTCGCTGAAAGTGGTACAGTAAAATTCCTCTTGCAGACTCATTCTGAAGAAAATTCTTACGTTTGCAAAGTTTGCTTTAAAAAATCCTCTAGTAATAGTAACTTGAAACTGCATTCATTTATTCATAGAAATAAGAAGGTTTATTTGTGATAATTATGCTTGAAAATATTAAAGCAGAAGTGCCATTTGCATCAGCATTTACTTACTCATATGAAATATAAGGCTCATGGATGCTGTACTTGTGGTAAAGCTGTTTACCCAAAGGTCTTGTTTAAGTAGATGTCAGTTCTCTAGATATTAAAAAAAAAATCTAAAAAAATATGCACCTTAAAACTTGTCAGTGATTTGCAAGTAAAAATGGTGAATGTTTTTTATTTCGAAAAGGAAAATTTTTAAAATAATAATTGTGCTCAGAATATATTAATCACCATGAATATCTTGATTATTTGCAGAAGTACACTTTATAATGAAAAGTTTCTGGATACTTTAGAATTTACACATTCATTCAAATTCCTCCAGAAACAATCGATGGAGTACCCTTAACTTTGATCATGTAAAGTTTTGACATGAACTCTCATTTTACTTTGAAAAGCATTTAGAGGACCGAGAAGAAATTGATGAAGAAAATGATTTGGGTGTACCCTGTGAAATAGAAAACTTATAATGATTTATAACTTTCTTGTGTGATATTATTTGCTATGCCAAATAGTTACATGGATTTTGTAAAAATGGCACTTATATTTGGAGAGAGAAAGTTTTTTAAAAAATCCGAAGTTTTTGTGCATGTTTTTTGCTTACAACATACAGTGTTTTCAACCAAATTATACAAAACTTACGGGGTGCATGAAAATGTATCTGCAATGCCTTGTATTAATATTCCATGTAAATACAGTAGACTCTCAATTAACCGGGATGGTCGGGAAATGCTTCGTCCCGGATAAGCGAATATCCCGGATAATCCAATTTATGCAAATTTTGATGAACAATTTTGATAAAATGATAGAAAATGTAAAATTATTATAGAATAAGACATTAAATTTTAATTAATACAAAAGAAAAAGAACAAGAAATTTTAATGTTATTTAGATTTACAATTTGTACAATTAAAAAGAAAAACAGAGATGTAGTTTACCTCACTGTTTTGTGAAGAATGAAATGATGGAAGTCTGTTTTTGTTTTTCATTTACTCTTCGACGAATTATACCACGCAGATTTCTCAATATCATTTTTCTGCAGGTGTGATTTCATCTTCTTGCTCCAAGTAATTAAGTAACGCCTCAGTGTGTACTAATGCGTCACCTTGACTTAATTGTTGATCAGTTACAAGATTTTCCTCAGCACTTTCAGGACATTTTTCGAACTTCCTTGTTTCTTCTGAGCCATAAGTTACACAAGAATTTTTTTTTTGTCGTCCCGGATAATCCGATCCTGGTTAATCGAGAGTCTACTGTACTTTGAATATTTCAGGAAACAAATCTTAGAGGAAATCTGGATCTTAATGGTATTCAACTTGTATTTTTGGATAATCTGCCTTATACATTTCTTCTCATTCATTTTCTTATAGAACAGGATAATGCTTCGAATTCTTTGGATAATTTAGAAAAGTTAGATGCTTTTCTGAAAAAATGCCATCTTTAAAAACTGAAACAAAAGTCAATAACTGACTTTTTAAAACCTTGAGTAACAGATAAATAAATTTATTATTTTCAGATTTCTAAAAACTGATATATTTTATCTTTACAGCCAAGTAACACAGACAAGATGGCACTGCTATTTTAACTTTTAACTCAAAATCCGGTTAAGAAGAAAAATTTTGGTGCTCCCACTGGTTTCGTGTTAATGGGGTTTGACTGCATCAGGTTATTTTCTTAATAGGAAGTTTCATTTACCCGCTAAAAATTCCTTCATCAATTATTGTTTTAATACGATCATTGCTCACCATCGTTGTTATGTATCAGTATTGTATTGATATGCAGTGCTTGTATACAGGGAAAATCATTGAGTGCCCCCGAAATCCCTGCAACACACTTTTTGCCCCTTGTATTATCATTAGCCTCCCAGCCGAATGAACAGCTTTTAAAAAAAGTCTATTTGTCCTCCATTCTGGGAGGGGACAAGTAAGTTCTCGCCAGTGGCGAATCCAGGATTCGGGTCGGAGTCCATAAAAATTTTGTATCGTAGTGATGAATGTCAAACCAAAACACTTTGACTTTACAGACTTTCCTCACCTAACAATAAGAATCATAAAGAACACTACAATGCTTTCGATAATTTAATAAAAAATACAATGAAATAACCATCCAAAAAATGTCTTTGGCCGCGTCAAGTACAACTGGAATGACTAGAAAATTAGGAAAATTTTTGAGCCTGTCAAGCCAGAAAGCAATGTTATCACGATTTTATTATCATTTTTGTAATGAAAATTAAGAACAAACAGTTGTAGCGATTTTAATTAAATTTAAAAATTTTGGTTTAGATGGGGGGCTGAAGCTCGATAGCCCCCCCTGGATACGCCACTGGTTCTCACAGTTACTTTTCTGGAAAATCTAGATAAAATAAATTCAATATATAATTTTCTGGACAGTCTGTGATTTAAGACTCAAAGGGGGGGGGGGGGGGGTGGCCCCCCCGGTCCCCCCTTGGGGGGGGTGCCCCGAGGAATGCTATGCTTTGACTAATAACTGTAAGTAGCTCCAATCAAGAAAGCAAGGAATCGTCTATTCTCAAAACATCTCCAGATTTCTATATCAGCATTAAAAGGCAAATATCATCTTGACGAATGATGAAAAACCCATATTTTACACTTTTGCACAAAAACCCTGGTTTCAACAAAACCTTTTAATGAAATGATTGAATCCGTTATTTCAGAAACCAGATAAGTCACCGATGGTTAGTTGTTAGGAATAAATGAAAACTGTTTTTCCGCTTACTGTATCTCCCACTGATTAAACCTCTTTTAGAGGCCTAATTAATAAGGGCATCTGCTGCTGCTCCGTATCAACTAATAAATTAGTTAATAATTGTTAAAATGCCTTAACTTATGCAGTTTCTTTATTTTCCGAATTACAAATGTATCTGTGAAAGTGAAAAACAATAAAACATCTATTCAGTACAAAAAAAAAGCTTCATTTTTTTATGAACATAATGAATATATCAAGTCGGTGTAATTTAGGAAAAATAATTAATTGTGTTGTCTTGATTTTGGTGTTCGTAATCTGGAACACTGGATGTCTTGATTGGCCACTTAATGATGCTGTTGTAAAAACTTTAAATTCATTTGGAATGCAATTTAGCTGTTTCTGCATGTGATCTTATTTTTTTTGTTGTTTGTTTATTACCAGAATCTCACCTGGCAAGGAAAAATGAAAAAGAAAAAAAAAAAACTAGTAGCACACATGACTCGTAAATCACATGAAAGTACAAACTTAAATTATACTGAAAATTATACAAAAGAAAGAAGAAAAATCTTGGGACATCAAATTTGCGAGCTCCTAGTCAATTGCCTATTTAATATTCCCGCCTTGAACACCACTTTCCAAATTTCATCTGTTTGGCTCCTTGTGTTTTAGATCGTGTTCACAGATAGACTTAACTCCAAACTGAGTTTTACGGACTCTGGGATGTCTAAAATGTGCTGATTCATCAAAATCCCGAGGTTGAATATTTTGAGGATTCGAATACTTTAATTTTGTATGTTTCATATATGGAACAGTAAAAACCTTTAAAGAGAATAGGGACAATTGTTACTATTAAAGAAATTTATATCTAATTAGTTTTATATACGAATTTAATGAGCTATGGAAAATTGTTGAAATTTAGGAATGATGACATTAATAAAGCATCGTATTTCAACGCTTTGTAAGATGTTGAGAATTTAAAGCATTTAAATAGAGAAACTAGGTGGTTCAGGGAAAAATCTCAAAGGCAGACAAAATCTAAATTTTCCACGTCTTACTTCAATTTTTAAAATAAAAAAAAATAACTCTTATTTATTTATCTTGAGTTCGGAATTCACCATATTTATTTTAAAGCTTTATTCATTTATTTTTCAATCTTAGTCATTTCCTATGAGTAAAAAATTAATTTTTAGGTATTATAAGTAAAAATGAAATTATATAACATATAAAATGTTTTTAACATTTTTGAGATACATTATTTCCTTTAGCACTGACCAGAACTAAATTTCATTGCGAAGCATTTTCTAAAAAAAAAATTCCATAATATTACACAGAATATTTTTTGCATTAATTTAGTTAAGGAGCTTCATTTTCATGAAATAATTACTTATCAAATGATAAATAAATAAAAATTAAGTGCTTTTATCAATAAATTAAAATTTGGTTCCTTTTTTTAGGTTAGTATGGCTGCATTTTGCTATTCTTGCCTGGCAGCCCTGTTCCAGTACCATAACGTTATCTTCTCTCCAGTTCCCTGTTGAATGGTACTTCACAAAATATTGCGATGAGGAGAATTGTTCCGCAATTACAGAAGAACGTCAATCTGTAGTTTCTGTGCTGAGATTTTAAATTTGTTGTACACAGTGTCAATGCAAGCATGGAAGAAAATCTTTCAGAAAATATTCATGCTTCAGAGAGGATGGTGCATTCCAGCGAGATAAGTAAAAAAGAATGCATGGATTTGCTTGTACCAAATGGACATTTTGATGCACAATCAAAAGAGAATCCTCAAGACTGTGAAATATCTGTCAAGAGTTTAAAAGACAAAAGCAATTCGCTGAAGAATACATCGGAAAAGACCCACACGTGTAATACTTGTGATTTAGTATACGACTCAAAACGAAAATTTTTGATACATTTACTAGTTCATTCGAATAAAAAAAATAATGTATGTGGAGAATATGGGAGAACTTTTAGTGAAAAAAGAAACTTAGTGCGTCATTTACGTATTCATACAAGTGTGAAATCGTTGATTTGCAACATTTGTGGGAAATCATTTAGATGTATAGCAAATTTGTTATCACATTCTCGCACTCATACGAAAGAAAAACCTTATGCGTGTGATGTGTGTAGTAAAACTTTTGCTCGAATTGATTATTTAAAATCCCATTTATGGACTCATACTAAAGAAAAACCTTTTGTTTGTGAAATTTGCAGTAAAACTTTCGGTCAAAGAGGTAAATTGACAGCACATTTACGTGTTCATATGAAAGACAAACCTTATGTTTGTGAAGCATGCGGTAAAACATTCACTGAAGGAAGTAATTTGAGAAGACATTTACAGACTCATTCTGAAAAACCTTACGTTTGTGAAGTCTGCGGTAAATCATTCACTAAAAAAAGTAATTTAACAAGACATTTACGTATTCACACAAATGAAAGACCTTATGTTTGTGAATTGTGCAGTCAGGCATTCAATCAAAGTGATACTTTAAAATCTCATTTACTCATTCATTCTGTAGAGAAACCTTACGCTTGTGAGCTTTGTGGTGTAGGATTCACTCAGCGAAGTACTTTGAGAGCACATTTACGTATTCATACAAAAGAAAAACCTTATGTTTGTGAAGTGTGCAGTGAAGCATTCAACCATAAACGTAGTTTAAAGAGACATTTACATATCCACACAAAAGAAAAACCCTATGTTTGTGAAGTGTGCACTAAAGCATTCACTGAAAGTGGTGATTTAAAAAGACATGTACTGACTCATTCTGAAGAAAAACCTTACGCTTGTGAGGCCTGTGGTAAGGCATTTACTCAAAGAAATTATTTGAAAAAACATTTACGAATTCATAGAAAAGAAAGATCTTATGTTTGTGAAGTGTGCAGTAAAACTTTTGCTCGAAGTGGCGTTTTCAAATCTCATTTACTCATTCATTCGAAAGAAACATCTTATGCTTGTGAAGTGTGCAGTAAAGCATTCAGCACTAGTAGTAATTTAAAGAGACATTTACGTACTCATACAAAAGAAAAAACTTATGTTTGTGAAGTGTGCAGTAAAGCATTCACTGAAAGTGGTGATTTAAAAAGACATTTACTCACTCATTCTGAAGAAAAACCTTAGGCTTGTTATGTCTGTGGTAAAGCATTCACTCAAAGAGGTAATTTTAAACACTTTTATGCATTCATGGAATGAAATAACCTCTATTTGTAAAGTCTGCAGCAAAGCATTTACTCAAAGTATTATTTTAAAATTTCATTTATTTATTCTGAAAATTAAAGTGAAGTTTGCAAAAAAGTTTTACCTAGTAAATTTGTCCGAGATCGCTTTTATTTATACATACAAGTGAGAAGCTTTATGCATGTAAAATGCACATAAAACATTTGTTAAGCCACATTGCCACTTACCCTTGCTACGCCACTGTCAAAACTTTTAATATTCAGTTTGAACTGGGACCTGGATAAGGAGGCTTATCCACTTTCTCATCAACAATATGTATAAAAAGTGTAAGCAATACATTTTCTTTCATTGGCAGAATGACGTCAGTTTTTCCCCTATTAAAACCAAATTCCTCTCTTGTATTCATTGGTGGAAATCCGGACATTTTGAAGATCCGCGTACTAGTCCGGACGTGAGCTTGAAATCTGGACATATGGTAACCCTATGTTTATATAAACATATCTGTTTCAGCTCTTTCTCCCCCCCCCCCCTGAGATTGTTTCTAATATACAAACCTGAACAATCAAGCGGAGCAGAGTAGTTGCACTAACGGCACCTACCAGATAGCATGTACTCTTGCAGCAAGTGTGATTTTTCTTGATTTTAGCTTGTCATAGCAAACTAAACTGCAGCAACTTTGCAAAGTAACAAAGCATAATCGACCAACCCACCTGCAAAACAAGTTTGCTGTGAAGTTGTTATGACAAACTTCACACCACAATTGCTAAATAAGTTTGCTGTCACAAATTACGAAAGAATCAAAATTTGAGTATTAAATAAATTTTATTAACACTCGGTGATCTTTCTCATATGGTCTCTATGCAAGGAAGGAGTAATTACGTCTATAGCTAATCAACTTTAATATAGTTAAATAAAAACATCTCAAGTTTAATCAGTGCACCATTTTTAAGAAACCGAACACTTCCGCTATGCCACACTTCCACACCACGACCTGGATACAGGTTGTATATATCTGGTTTTGATCTTTGTCTCTGTTTTAAAAAAAAACATCCGATTTTTAATAGCTTCTCCTAGACCATCCTTCTTTTTATTAATTCAATAAATCAATGATAATTTGTAAAGGTCTTTTTATAAAAATTTGAAAAATTCTCCATCTACTAAATGTAGAACTATATATCGCCTTTTTCTTAATGTTGAAATTTTAACGTTCATAAACAAAATTAAACCTGAAAAACAGTCAATGTTTGTTGAAAAATAATAACTTACATTTTGACTTACATAATAACTTTCATATTTTTAAAAGTAATTACTTTTGAACCCTAATTTCATAATTTATTCTACTAGCAAAACGTAGTTATTAGCAAAAATCGCTCTCTCTTTGACTTCAAATCATATTCTCAACTCAAAATTTAAAAAATTAATAAAATCAAGAAAACAGTTTAAAATGAAACGTATAGATGCACAATCTATCTTCATCTGTGAGAGTTCCGCTGGCTGAGTGGCTAAGGCGACTGCCTATGAAGTGGGTTGTCGGAGGTTCAAATCCGATGTTTGTCTGCATACTCTGTTTTTGCTATAGTTTGAAGCAAAAAGCTTGCTGCAAGTTCGACGCGTGATGATTAACTCGTTTGCAATAACTTGTTTCAAGCTTGCACTCTTGTTGTGTGAAATTTGCTGCAAGATTGCTTCAAACTAAAATTGCTATCTGAGTTAGGCTAGATTGATAGGCTAACTTGATAATGTTTATAATCTGGATACTATCTGTAAATTCTGTAACGAGATATCCATGATGCAAAAATTGTTTCAAACCCTCTACAAAGCAGACCGTTGAGCCTAGAGCTACCAAATTTAGCACGTAGTTACTTGTAGAGTAGTAGGTATTCACTGAGAAAAGGTTTTGGGAAAATGTTTTAGGGTATTTTTTTTTTTATTAAAATACAGTCGAACCGCGATACAGCGAACCCGGGATATAACGAACCCTCGTTTACATTGAACCTTTTACATGCTCCCAACTGAAGCCCTATGTTAATAATGTATTTTTATACGTTTACAACGAACATCAAAAGCTAGAGACTCTGTTATAGCGAACTGAAAATTTCTAAAACTTCAAACTTTTCACTTGCCCAAAATGACATTATTTACTAATTGTGCTCAAGTCAACCCAACTTCTACAAGAGTTACCCCTTTTGCATGAAATATTCTGGTCCAGAGACCACATTCCTCGCCTATTGTACCCTTGTTAGAGTCTCTGTTAACACCATAAGTGGGACAAAGGAACAATAGGCAAGGATCTTTACAGTTTCTATCTCCCCTCCGCTCCCCGGTTGACACCTGGCCTGGTGTCAACCAGGGAAGGGGAGGACTTTCTGGTCAGCTGGGGAAGTGAGTGAGGAAGGTATCGTGACCTTAGTAAATGAAAAAAACAACTGTTATAGATTCGTCTTCAGATATGGAGGAAGAACAAGACGAACCAGGGCCTTCAATTGCAGATGCAAAAGGAGCTACAAACGTTTTGAACAATTTTTTTGCCACAGAAAACATCGACGAACATGTTGTGGACCTGTTTAAAATAGTGGATAAAAAAATTGACGAGTTGTATATAAAATCGAAAACTTTTCAACCAAAAATAACATCTTTTTTCAATGTAGTGGATTAGCAAATAAGTAAAAGAAGATAAATGTTTAGTTTGTTTATTATTGAGTATATTATTTAATACTTTATTTGTCCCTAATTACTAATGCAAATATTATGTTATTAAAAAGTTTATTATAGAAGTAGTATCTTAGCATGTTTGGGCATTTTTTTGTTACAAATACGGATACAGCGAACCTCGGTTAAAACAAACTTCTGAGTCGGTCCGTTGAGTTATAACGGGTTTTGTCTGTATTTTAAAATTTTAGCATGTTTCCTCAATAACTTCGGAGCTTATTTAATGCACAAAAACCATTTTTACACCTCTTTAAAATTGAAATTTTCGGCGATACGAACATTATTTCCATATATTATTTTTCTCAAATTTTAAATAAATTGTTAAATATATTTTTAAGTATATTTCGTGTTTTAGTTGTTGCGTTTATACTCGCGAGTGTTGAGATGATATTACTTTTTTTTTGTTTGTCTGTTATCCTTGCTATAAAGATTTAATTTTAAAAATTAATATTACTTAAAGCTGGGCATTCATCTGTACTCCATTCCATTCCATTTATCCCAAGACTGGTTTTTTTCCATCGATTCAAGTCGAAAAATGAGGCACGTCATTCACGGAGTCTCCAAAGTTTGTTCTGAGATAAGATTCAAAGCCGCAGAATTCTACCCTCTTCCCCTACGCGGGAGATTTCAAGTTTCATTTCTTCCCTCGGCGTGAGGTCTCAATGTAGGCAGATCCTTTGATGTGCCACTACCGTCTAAGCGAGGCCCCAAATTGGAATCGGCGCATGAAGTGTTGGATTTTGAGTTCATTTGAATTCCAGCATTGCCATTCCGCTATGCCAATTTCTATCAGTTTTTAAAACTGACTATTGCTTTTTCCTCCCGTGTTCCAAAAATTCCATTTTGGAAGAGATGTGAATGGCCTGTTTAAGAAATAACAAACTGCAAAGCATCAACTTCAAACAGAGTCATATCTCCGCCACCAGTAATGTTAAATAATATTCCTTGCACAACTTCACAAATGACGTAGAAAGAAACAACAAATGAGGAGGCTTCAAACTCTCTATGGTCCGTATCAATGTAAGGATAGTTAATATGCCCCCGGTCGCTACGACACTGCTTTGGAAGCGCTTTCCCCCGGGGGGGGGGGGTGATTCACAGGAAACTGCGAACCCTGTTCTCGGTGATCCAAAAAAACCCCGTCTTCATCTCCTAGAAAATGCTCACGAACTTTTCTGTTCGCTTTGTGCTCGCAAGTGTGCACGACTTTAAAGACAGACAGTATTTAAGACAAATTCAATCAGAAATTTACTGTTATTTACAAAATGTTTGAATAATATTCAAACTATCTTCACTTTTCATGATCAAACATGAATATCAATATTATTTTAGTTCATTGCCTATGCTTTAGATCATAGGTCTAAATATCCGTTAATTTTTAACTCTCAATGCAGCAACTAATTCTAAATATGCATATTTGGTATTAATTTTGTTCAGGTACATAATCTTACTTTTATGATCCCCCCCCCCGGGGGGGGGGGGTGTGTGTGTTCTTTCTCTGTTGATATTGCAAAATGTTAAGGTGACCAACCATCCTCCTTTAGGGAGGACATGGCCCTAAAGGAGGATGGAGGATGATTTTTTAGGTCTGTCCTTCCTCGAAAAGAGCATAATAAATTATGCTACAAATGTTTTTATTATGCATTTATCATATTATAGTGTATTCTGTATTATTTTTTGTTACAATGAATTAAATGCTTCTTCTATTTATGATATTGTTTAGCTTCATTTTATTTTTGTCCTCCTTTTGTTATAGCTAATGTTCGAACTAAAGTTGGTCACCTTAAAAATTTGGATGCCATTTTTAATGTTTTAAATTGTTGGCAATATTTAAAAGGCACTGGGACTCCTAAGCTTTCTAAATTATTGAATGTATGGCATTTTTTTCCCCAATTACAAAAACCAATCAGTTCAAAAATATTGTTGATAGGAATTATTGTGATGTCAAAATATTCGTCTCTAAAAGGCAAGAAAACGTGCAATTCCAACGTAATGAGTTTAGATAAAGAAAACAAAAGTGATCAAATCGCTTGCGTTATCGGCGAATGAGAAAACGATTTTTTAAAAAAGAAAGAAACGAGGCTAAAATAACCGTTTGTATGTGAGGGAAATTTCAGAATAGGTGTTCTTGGTTATTTTGTGCCGAAAAATCGGTAAGGATTTTAAAATCTGTTCTGTTGAGTCTTCTGTGTTTCGATTCCGTGTTTTTAGCAACAAAGGAGATGAATTTTTGTCTAATTTTAATAAATGGTATTAAAATGTGATTTGAACATTATACATAATTAATATTTTAAAAGAATTTATTGTTAATGAAGTTTTTCCTCTGAAAAGCGTTTTTTATAGCAAAATAATTTTATGAATATTCACATTTTGTTTCCGATTCTATAATAAGATAAAACTAATTTAATAATCACAGCATTATAGGTTATAATTATTAGAAATAAACTTTTAATCTCTTCAGTGACACTTTTTTTGGATGCAAGTTTTTTATGTGTCTTTAAACTATTTTATTTGCCAAATACATTCTTCGAATAACCAAAAGAACCTTAACGCATCAAAGACAACGTTATAATATTTACAAAGCTGTGATTTTCGAGAAAAAATATTAACAGTGATGGCATATAGCGAGTTTTGTTAGTTTGAGACTTCTCACACACTGTGACGTAGTGAGCCAAACAGCTTAGTGTAGTGTTTTCTGGTGGGCTAATTCCAGTCAAAGAAGACCAATGGGATTATGTACAATTAATTTATTTACATAGTCTTGGCTATTATAACTATATACATATTACTAATTTTACACAGGGATTCTTCGAACGTCATGTCCTTCTCTTTTTGGCAAAATTCACGCACGTTCACTCTTAGCGTCCACCTCCCTCGGTCTCATCCGGCCGTCTGCCCTGGTCATTGAACTCTTTCCCTCTCTTCTCCACCCCTTTCTTTCTGTCCCCCGTCTTAGGGTGTGTCGGAGAAATTTCGTCTCTTGCTGAGTGACGATGTCACAACACACAGAAGATAACCTTCTAACTTAAAACACCGAGGCCTTTCCGCAATAGCCATAAAGCCGCCATGGTTTAGTGGTAAGGTCTTGGGACCGGAGGGTTGCAGGTTCGAAACCCGATTCCACTGAAGATCCGCCGTGTATGGGACCTGTTGCACGTTAAGTAGTCTATTCTGGTACCCCCGGTTGGGTTGGGTTCCGTTGTTAACGTGCGGAACCCAACCCAACCGGGGGTACCAGAATAGACCCCTTAATCATACATAGTGGCCAAACTGTTGGGTTTATGATTGTGTAAACCCAAATATGAAATAAACAAGCTGAATTCTAAAACAAAACTCAAGCTTTTATTAAGCATAATTAAAAACTATTAGATTCAATTTCAAAAATGCACAACATGTCTTACTAGACATCTACTAAGAGATTCATGAACAATCTGAAAAACTAGATAGAAACATTTCAAACACAAGTAAAACTCCCCCTAACTACTGAGCATGCCCAAGTCTAGATACATTCAATAGTTTCTGAGCATGCCCAAGCCTAGACACACCCAATAGTTTCTGAGCATGCTTCCAAGGGTGAAAACCCACTGTTAACTGAGCATGTCAGTCAATGCATCTCAATGGCTGCTGTTTGTTTACATCAGACATTGATATGTAAATAAAAGGCGAGGAAAGTTTAACTTACTTTAGATTAACACAAAAATAATTTGTAGTACTTATACATTTAAACTTATAATTTTAATATATATTAATTTAAATATGGCCAAAACAAAAATTAATTTATCTAACACAAACGTCCTTCCGTTGGTGTGGCGTGGAAGTTTGGAGAGGGGGTGCCAGCTCAGGTGTCGTCCTCGTCATCTGACTGCGGTTCAAAATTACGAGGTTTGTCCCTAAATAGCCCTCGTCTTGCTTCAAAACAGGATGTTAATCTAACCTAACCTAACCGCAATAGCTCGTGAGTTCCGCAACTTATCTTCCTAAAAATCAGCAGCTTTTGGCATCATACATTTACCATCCCGCCAAAAAGCGAAACGCAGTTGGCACGGCAACAGGCTGATGCTTGGAGCAGTGGCATAGCAACCCGGGGGCAAAGGGTGTAGTGATGGCCCGGGCGCCAGTTTTTGGGGGCGCCTTTGAATCAAAACATTACTGCGTGTATGCCATTTTTTAAAGTAAATTATGATGAGGAGGTGTAAAATAATACCATTCTCCGGCTGCCATTTACTCTTGCTCAGCCATTGATGACGACTGGGGTATAGAAAAACTCTCTTGGCGCCCCTGACCCTCGCTACGCCATGCCACTGGTCATGGTGGCAAAACGTTAGAGCAGTGGTTCCCAACCCATGGGCCGCGGGTAGCCTATTTGTGGGTCGCGGAACGCTATTCACGATTTAAGTCAAGGGTGCTGTGTTATACTTTTTAAAAGAAATAACTCAATTACACTACCAGCGTATCAATAACTGTAAATGCATGGGAGAAAAATAGTTTTTAAGAAATCGAGGCCTTTAATATTACTGAAATTAAAATATACTTTTCATCTAACATTTATTACTAGAAGAAGTGAAACCAGAACAAAAACTCTCGTTCAATTAACAGTTAAAAAAGGTTACAATTAAAAATTGACGCACAAGCACTATACACCACATTTAATAAGAATTAATACAAAATAAAAGCTCCGTGAATATGACAAGTGGAACTTCAAGAGTCGTCAAGGTCAACGCTCTCATCCCACCTACCCTATGCACGAATTTAGCTTTGGCTGTGTTATTTCGTTGTGTCTGTTGTGAATTATTTTTACTTCACGTGAATATGATTGGTTTCGGACTGGGTCTTGCCGTAAAAGGAAGCTGTCAACTGATGAAGGAACTTCCACATCTAATTCTACAAGTAGTGAGAGTATTAGATAGTCAATTATAAGTCCAGATTGTAGTAAAAAAAGCAAAAACTTCGAAAATGTATTTTCGTGAATATAACCTCTATTTTATAAAATACGGGTTTGTATTTTCTGGTTCTGAGGAAGAGCCTATGCCTCAGTGTGTGATTTGTTTTGAAACGCTGTCCAACGAATGTATGAATTCATCAAAACTTGAAAGGCATTTATCAACCAAAGATCCTGAATATGTGGGAGAATCTCTTGATTTCTTTAAAATCAAAAAGAGAGAAATTTTTCTCTGGCTAAATCGACAGTGGAAAAATCTTCAAAACAAAACAAATAAAATAGCTTAAGTTTCTTATCAGTCATTCTTTGTTAATCGCAAAGAAGGGCTGAGCTCACACTGTGGGAGAAGAACTTATACCTGCGGCAAAAATAATAAGAAATGCTTTGTTTGAAGAAAAGTATAGCACAAAAATAAATAAAATTCCTTTATCAAACACACACACAACTATAAAAAGAAGAATTGATGAAATGTTGGAAAGTGTGAAAAATGCTGTGAAGACTGTTTTAAAACAAACGGAATATTTCTCGTTGCAGCTTGATGAAAGTACAGACGTTGCTGGCCAGACTAATTTATTAACTTATGGCCGTTTTGAGTTCAATGGCAATATTGAAGAAGAAATGTTGTTTTGCCAGCCTTTGCCTAAAAAACAACTGGCCAAGAAATGTTCAAATGTATTGACAATTTCATAAAAGAAAATGAAGTAGATTAGCCAGAGTGTGTGGGTTTGACACCGATGATGCTCGTGATGTCGGGAATTCATACTAGTTTAGTCGCCAAAGTGAAGTCGGTTGCCCCTTTGGTTCAATGGACTCATTGTAGCATACATAGAAAGACTCTTGCAGTTAAAGGTTTGGACGAGTGTCTGAAAAACACTCTTGACGATGCAGTAAAAATTGTCCACTTTATCAAAGCAAGGGCTAAAAATTCTCGACTGTTTGGTGCTTTGTGCCATGAAATGGTCAATGAACACAAACAAATTTTACTTCACTGTGAGGTTCGGTGGCTGTCGAGAGGTAAAGTGTTGCCAAGATTGTTTGAACTCCTGGACGAACTAATGGTTTCCTTAAAGAGGGAGAGTTTGATGGAAAACATGTAAGTTACTACTTAGACTGTGTGACCGATGAAAACTGACTGAGACGGTTGGCATATTTGGCAGATATTTTTAGTGCTCTCAACTTAACACTGCAGGGTAAGGACGTCCATAAGCGTTTTGTGCAAGACAAGGTAGAAGCAGTGATAATTAAACTTCAAAGATGGGCTAAAAAAGTGGAAAAAATTTCTTTGACGCATTTCCAGCCCTAAATGATTTTCTGGAAACCAACGATGACAAAATTGATAAGGCAACAGTAATAATTATACAAGATCACCTCCAGTCTTTTGCTTCAAACCTCGGGTAATTTAAATTATATATTTCTAAAATTTTTGTATTAATACATTTTTAATACCTAAAAAAAGTAATATTAATATAAAATTTAAAAAGTACTAATAAATTTTATTTTCTTATACTGTGGTTTTAAATGTCTTCCTTCATTCATATGAATGGGTATTTGAGCAGTCAGTAGGCCTTTTCGTATATGTTTTAGGTGCTACTTTCCGAAAATTTAAGCCGAGAACCAATGGAACAGAAACCCTTTTGAAGAAGACTACACAAAGAAAGTGAAACTATCATCAAGAAGAAGACTAATAACGTTAATTGAACTAGCATGTCACCAGAATTCGGGTCGGGGGTCGAGGCTGAGGTCATAAAAATTTTGTATCGTCGTGACGAATATCAAACCTCGTGGCTTATGTAAACCAAAACACTTTAACTTTACAGACTTTACTCACCTGACGACAGAATCATAAAGAACACTACAATACTTTCGATAATTTAATAAAAAATACAGTGAAATAACTAGACAAAAAATATTTTGGACCGCGTTAACGCTACAAGTGCAAGTGGAATGACTAGAAAAGTAGGAAAATTTTCGAGCCTGTCAAGCCAGAAAGCTATGTTGTCGCGTTTTTATTATTTTTTTAAAAGGGAAATTAAGAACAAAAAGTTATAATGATTTTGAATAAAATCAAGAATTCTGGCTTAGCTCTGGGGGTCTGCAGCACGATAGCCCCCCTGGATTCGCCACTGCCAGACTCTAAAATGGTTTTTTTGAACAACATCATTGGTCCCATGCTGAATAAATGTTCGGCAACAGTATCCAGCAATTGCCAAACATGCACTGAGACATTTGATGGGGTTCTCGACCATTTATTTGTGTGAGCGTGCTTTTTCAACTTTAGTTTTTTTAAAACATAAGTTCAGAAGCAGACTGAATGTAGAAAGTGACTTGAGGCTGAAACTTTCAAGTTTTAATCCAGGTATTGACTCTCTGGTGGGGGACAAACAATATCAAAAAACCCATTGAGCTCTTTTTTATAAAGTCTTGAACGTTTTTTAGTTTTCTTACATTAAGAATGCTAAGTAATAACAATAAAGGTTTTTGCTTTTATAAACAATATATTTTTAATATTTTTATAGTAGGCTTTACTAAATACTGACACATTCGTAAATATAATGTATATGTATTATATCTGTTTGTATGTTTTTACTTGTATATTTAGTAAGTGGGCCTTAAAATATTTTTTTACACAACAGGTGGTCCGCTCAGCCAAAAAGGTTGGGAAACACTGCGTTAGAGCATTTATATCACATTTTAAAGACAAATACTATCATGCCATGACCCGGGAACCGTTCACGCAAGTTAAACCACTAATGATGATGAGGGGGGCGCGAAAAATCATACTATGACCCGGGTGCCACTAACCCTAGCTACGCCACTGGAGCCTTTAGGTAATACAAGTCTCGGGACCCCCTTTTCTCCTCCCCAACTTCCAAAACCAAAAACCCTGCTTGGAGCGATGTAGAAACCGCTTTAATTTCTATAATTGATTTAATTCGATACTTGGATTTAAATTACAAAGGCGGATCCAAAAGTAACGCACAATTCACTGTAGCTTGGTAATGGCAAGCTCTAGAGAAATGATATTTTGCTAGTGGAAGCATTGGGGTCCTTTGGTTCATTTGCAAAGTCGCTCAATATATGATCTCTTTGCTTCATTTCACTGCAGCTATTTTTGTTTTCGAGTCACGAATGCAAGTCAAAAAACTCTAGAGGATAGTCATTCCACCACATTTTCACATGCAATCAGTTCGTTGTCCTCTCGAAACTGTTCCGTTCTCGAAAAGCTTTTAGTTATCCAACAGAGAGAAATCTGATGACGCTAGGTCGGGACTATAATGGGAGTTGTGGTACCAATGTCCATCCAAGTTGGACAATCTTTTGAACTGTAAGATGGTTAGAGTGCGAGCTTGCGTTATCGTGATGCGATTTGAATTCCGTTACGTGCGACTGTGACCTGTTTGTTCTTAAGAAAAGCTGCAACTTGACCAGTTGCGAACAAAATTGTTTTTTGATAATGGCGGTAAAACGTCCGAGAAAAATCTATTGAAATCAACAACCTTTCATTGCAAAAGAGTGCCAGTTTGTTGCGTAATCTGGCAATTTGTGACTTCTTTCGAGTCGGTGATCTAGAATGCCTCCATTCAAGAATGGAGACATTCTGGATAGCATTCTTGTAGGAGACATTCTTCCAGAACATTGCTGAACATTGGCGTAGTAGGAGGCCACATTGATAATTTATTGTGTCTTACCAGCAACAATACGGAAAAAAAAGTTAGGTGGTGTAGGTGAGCAGGTAAAGGTTCAATGCTTCTACATATTTACAAATTTGCATTTTCTGCTTTTTATCATGACTAAGTTACAATAGTCTTACTTTTTGACCGACATTTGTATTGTGTTAAAGGATTAAAAGAAATCATCTCCAAATTCTTTTCAAAATAGAACTGTTGCGTAGCCTATTATCACCAACGGAGGTTCTGGTTGATCCAATTGACAATAAATCATAGAAGTAAAATGCTAAATGACATAAGAGGAAAGATTTTGTTCTTCCTGTGGAAGCCAAGTGTGTGTAGTTAAGTTCAGATACACTTTCCAAACCGAAAACAAAACAGAGCTGAGACAAAAACATGTTCCGTGATGATGTTCAGAAAAAACTTTTCTGAAAGAGAACACAAGAAAACTGAAAAAAAAATGTTTCTTGTCGAGGTTCAAAATCACTTCCCAACCCGAGAAAAACAGAGAACCGAGAAAAAAAAATATGTTCCTTGATGGGGTTGAGATACACTTTCCAAATCGAGAACATGACAAAACTGAAAAAGATGTTTCGTGATAATGGCATTGGATAATATGAACTTTCACATTTTTCAACAACATACCACTTTCATTTGTCTGGTAAGACAAAAATAAGACGTTTTCAATTCAGTAGTTATAATCTAAAATCTGAATTTCACGTACATACAAATTATCAAAAGAATTTAAGTACGTTTTGCATGTAGGGTCAAGTATCCCACTTAACCCTACGAGATTTCATGAAATATATTTATTTTATGATTAAATTAAATATCAATTTAGCATAAGTATATATCTCATTCTTAGAAATATATCCTTTTATGATGCTCACAATTCAAATATTCCATAAATATAAGAAAAAGTAAAAGTAGGGTCAAGTATGCCTAGTTTCCCCTACCAATCACATATGTTTGTTGTTATCCTTTCTATCAGAAAAAATATATCTGGAAGAACACTCCTCATACAAGGCCGGATTATAAAATAGACAAAGCAGGCCCTATGCCTTGTGATTTTTTTTTGCAATATTTTCACTGCAATTTAATTTAGTGTTTTCATTTAATTTAAAACAGTCCAACTTATTAATTACAAACTTAGTTAAATCGGACTTAGATTAAAATCACGTATCGCTGAAACTTCATAACATTGTTCGTAGGTTTCTTTTCATGTTTTGAAATTCTCTTAAAGATCAGTTTGATTCAGTTAGTTTTGTAGCTGGATGTTTGTCGTAAAGAGTCCTGTCAACCTATGTATTAAAGTATTGAGATTGTATGTAAAGAGTTTTGTAATTTTTTACCATTTTTTTTTAATTACTTTTAAATTTTATACTTTTCTTATAAGATACTGAAACCGACCTTCCTGAAGATGACTCGCAATTAAATGTTCTGATATTTCAGTTTGTCTTAATTTTATTACAAAACTACTTTGATTTGTTACAAAATTTTATTACAAAACTTTATTGAAAACTACTTCTTAAAGATTATTTAAAAATCAATAAAAACTATTTTGTTTTGGAAGTTGGGGAGGAGAAAGGGGCCCCGAAAATTGCATTGCCTAAGGTCCTCTACAGGTCTTATTCCGGCCCTGTTCTCAGCTTATCTTCCACTTTATGATATCTTTATTGTAACCGAGTTCCTCCACATCATTTGAAACATTCAATGCTATTTATTTTGTAAACTAAGAAAGAGTGGATATTTATTATATAATATACATAGATTCAACTTGGGTAAAATTCAATTTACGTAAAGGTTTGCAGATGGCACTATTTGCGCAAATCGACGGGTGAGTGTATTATAAAACTATCGAAAGCAACTTTGTTAATAAGGGTGTTTGGCGGCACTTTGGTTGTAGGGTGAGTGTACAATAAACCCTTACAGAACGTGATTTTGCGCGTACACTTTCTTAATAGTTTGCATTTAATGTTCCAATCCTAGAATTTCATTCGTACGCGATCGGAGTATTCCGCTCCATACACTACGAAAAAAAAAGAAAAAGAAAACCGTTGTAAGGATTTCTGCATATCATTTCATAGGTATCCTGGAGAAGCCTAGAGAGTTGGGTGCTGCCTCAGACCCTGCATCCTCTGTATGCCTCCATTTTGTCTTCATTTGTACGTTTAACTGAATCATCTTTTATGGTGTAATACAATACGATTCAAAAGAAGAAGGAATTCAAATTTCAGAATTACCTACATTGGAGAAATTCTCCGATTTAGAACTTATGTGTTTTTAACATTATCATATTTTCCTGATTTGCAAATTTTGAAGACATGGAATATGAATCGCTTCACGATTTTATTCTGATAGTGACACCAAATTTTCCAAAATTAATTTGCCTTTGTTTGAATTTTCTGCTATTCATAATGTGTGTATAACAAATCTGCATTATACATAGCTTTACTGGAATGATTTTTCTTTCATTCTTTTTCTAGAAATGGCATTTAATGGATTTCACCATGTTGTTCACTAAGGCTGGATGAGTAAAGAAAAGAGTTTTGTGATAGTCGACTCTTTCATTTCTTGGACTCACTGAGGGATGAGTGCTTTTGCAGTTCATTTGGAGGACAATGTCAAAAGCCCTCGTCATTGTCAGGGAGTTACCAAGAAATCCTAACTGCAACAGAGATGGCAAACATCAGCAGTTCTACTTCGACGTCAGACGATAAGCTTCTCTACTTCATAAACTTTGAAGCACATTTGCAGAAAAGTGGTCCAAGAAACATTGAATGACACTGGAATTGTGCGCTTTTTTTTGGAAATTTTGTTAAAAAAGAAATGACAGTACAGAATGTGGCGATGAACTGTAGAGCATCATGTTATTCCAAAGTTTTAATTTTTTATACCTTTCGTGTGCAAAAATTTGCATAATAAAGCCCCTTATTTCTATATGAATTACTATTTTACTTATTAAAAGAGAAAAATCGTCTACAAATAAAATTTTATTCAATGTTATAGCATTTTATAAGTGTTCGTGTGTGACAGATATCTCTTTTGTTAAGTGTCATCAAATTAATTAAACTGCCACATTACAATTTGCAAGATTTATATGAACAGGTGTCTATCAAGATTAATTTTTAAAAACATTTTTTTAAGTAATAAAGAATTCATTTTACTTATCATGAATAATTAATAAAGCCAATTTGTCTACAAACTTTGTTAGTTCGTTAATTATATGATAAAGGTTTGAAATCTTCATCAATGCTCATTTGAAAATTGAACTTTGTGGAAATGTCATTAGGAACACTCTACTTAGATAAATGAATTCACGCTTGTAAATAAAAAAACAGTTTGCATAATAAAATAGAGAGATTCTATCGAACAATCTGACACATCTGGCGTTGCTCGGGAAGAAAACATTTTCTTCATTTATTAATTTCAGTAATTTTGAAATTTATATCTCAGTTCAAAATATCTTAACAATCAACGGAAATTAACTTAATAATAAAAATTTAAAAGTATACCGTATATAAAACAATTTTTATAAATAAAAGTAGTTATATTCTAAGGGAATGTACATTCATTATTCGAAAAAGTATTTATTGGCAAATGAAAATATGATCGAAAGTATATTCTACGTTTGCAGAGAGTCCTCAAGAAGTTCACCGCCAGTAGTCTACTTGATTTGATTCGCCCTTGATCATATGTGCTGCACTTATGACGAAGAGCAGGTAGGAGAGTGCTCCTCTCAACTTTCTCGCATACGGAATGCGACGAGTTCTGTCCATTTCCTCTGAAAAGAGTGCATCACAGTGAAGTATCACAAAGGTCAGTCGCGCCAAGTCCCACGAGTCACGTGACGGAATAAAATACTAGTCACGTTGTTCACACTGTCACAATATGGAGATGTCTGCTTCGTAACATGGAGAAGAAATCGAATTTGTACTTCGGACGTTATGCTTTCCAACAACTGCTCCGAAATTTGATGCACCGTGGTCACAAGACCACATACCAGCTGTCATTCGTCTAGGTCCTTGTGTTTTTGAATTATTGCATTCACAAGGACGCAAGACCGACGAATGGCCAACCCATTGGCGTATTCTGTCTAAAATCTGATACACATCTACAATTCTAATGATAAACAGTACGATAAATTCCTGTCGCTATCGTCAAATAATTTGACCTCGATATTTTGATGCATCTACAATATTTTAGACCTCTTCGAGTCTAAAACACACAAATCACATTGTTGGAATTATGTCATATGTCAAAAACCCATTGAGCTAGAGAGAGGAAATTCAATAAGTGATCTTTACAACAAATTTGTAGATACAGAAGACTCCATTTAATATGATCGCGGTTAATGTTATCATTCGCTTTATATTATCAAAAACTTCTGGTCCCGAAACAACGGAATTCAAATGTACACAAAATTATTCGTTTAGTGTGATCACTACATCGTTTAATGCTAGCAGTTTTGAAGTAGAGAATTGACCGATCCCTCCTTTTTAACTAGAGTTAACGTATTCGTAGAATTTCTCGCTCCACTTGTAAGGAAACATCTGGGGGCCACTTCCGCCCACAGCATCTCAAGAATTCAGGGTTTATCTTTCATGGCCTCTCTTTGAAGGTCGTCCATTTAGCGGGCAGGGATGAGTTTCACACTCTTTTGTGTGGACTGATTTAAACGACATAGTGCCAGGTTTGACTTGAAATCTGTTGAACAGCCATAAACCACTGTTGCCTGCGATAGAATGAACGCAAAATGGATTTAAAAAAAATTGATTTGAGTATTAAAGGAAAAATTGAAATTCTTAGCATGTGTGAAAGTTTACCTAAAATGAGTCAACACAACGCTGCGGCGCAGTTGAAATTTCACAGCCTCTTTGTAAAATTTTGAAAAGAAGAGAAGAAAATGAATTTTTCTTTCTTTTTAAAAATTTTTTAAGAAAATGAAAACACCGATTGTAAGCGAAACAGATGCGACAAAGACGAAAAAGTTGAAAAAGCCCTCATGCTTTGGTTTACAAAGTACGAGAACATTACTCTCCAATCAGCGGCCCACTAATCCGCTAAACAGTAGAAGATTTGGCAGCAGAAATGGGCAAAAAAGAATTTGTTGCTACAGATGGTTGGTTCCACCGTTGGAGAAAACGGGAAAAAGTCGTTTTCAAGAAAACTCGTGGAGAACGAAAGTCAGCTGATGTAGTAGCGGTGGATCAATGGATCGAAAAAGAGTGATTGAAACTCATTGCATTATATGCCCCAAAAGATTGTACAATGCAGACGAAAGCGGACTATATTATAGAGCCATGCCAAGTCATACTTATCTTTTCAAGGGTGAAAGTACAAAAGTTCATTCAAGTTTCAAAGGAGCGTGTGACTATTCTGTGTTGCGTCAGCATGACTGAGGATAAAAAACTTTTAGTGGTCGGTGCCTTTTTAGAACTTCAGTGCAAGAAGCTACTTTGTTTCAAGGGCATAAAAAAGATTCCGGTCTGCTACTTCGAAAACAAATCTGCTTGGATGACATCTGTCATATTCAATAACTGGCTACTGAAGTGGGACAACCAACTTGATCACAAAATTCTGCTTTGATAGACATGTACAAAGCCCACGTTTTGAATGTGCCTTTAGAACACATCAATGTTTTATTTTTTTATTTTTACCAGCCAATACGACATCTTTAATACAGCCTTGTGATCAAGGAATAATTTGTGCCTTAAAGACGTACTACCGGCATAAAATGCGGGCCAGAATTTTAGAGAGTTTCGAATACAATGACGAAATTAGTGCAAACGTCCTGGCTAGAAAACAACTCTTCTGGAAGAAGTGCATCTCTTAACAAGTTCCTGAATTCGGATATCTGCTGACACGATCAGAAACTGCTTCGCCCACGAAGGCTTCTGTGAAGCATTAGATGAAAAACATTGTCATTGAACTTCCTGAAGGTATGCAAAAGGCAGAGTATGAAGAGTTGATATCCATTGACGAGGTCATTCCAGTAGCTGCCACACTGACAAACTTGGAAATTTGGCAAGCTGTTTGTGAGCGAGACCAAGCAATAAGAGTTGATTCCTACGGGGACGAATGTGATTAAGAAAACCCTCCAACGAACGCCGAAACGAGGCAAACACTTCATATTTTGAAACACGGCGTGCAGCATCATTCAATAAATTTACGAGTACGAACAATATATTAATGAACTGTTAAGGAATAAATTGCCGACAAGCAACAATTAATGAATTTTTTAATTGTTATTTTTGAAATAAATTATATATAGCCCTGGGGTAAATGTTTTTTCCTTTTCCCTTGATGTGATATAAATATAGTTGATTTTACCCAATTCGGTTATTGTTATCAATCGGTTAATGTTATCAAAATTCTTAAGTCCCGAAGTGATCACATTAAGCGGAGTCTACTATCTATGAAACTTTCTCCGAAATCCGTCCACGAGAAGTCTGTCTTTCCGTGTGCTTGTGAACACGATAACTTCAAAACGAAGAACTAGATAGATACAAATTGGTACATGTTTTTTAAGTAGAAATGTGCATGTGTAATCAATTTCGGCGCAAATTTGGCAATGGTTTGACCATCTGCCTGTCTGTGTATTCACTTGTGTATGTCAACGAGATAACTCTAAACCGCAATGACTTACGGGTCTATTCTCGTTTCCCGGTTGGGTTGAGAGCGTTTCGCCTTTCGATCGCGGGACGTTAATGGCTTTTTCTCGACCGAAAGAAGAGGTCTGATTCTCGTATCTCGGTCGTTTCGAACATCTCGCTTTACGCTAGGAAGTGACGTATTTCTGCTGCGCGCGCAGCAAATCAAGCGATCTTCTGCGATATTTTTGTTTATGGTTTCAGATTTAGTTCGAGTTGTGAATCGCCAAAGGAACTATGGAAAAGCGTACATTTGATTCCCAATTCGAAATTATGTTGGATTATTTTGAAAAGTATCCACAAATTTTAAGTGGGAAAGTTGATCGCATCTTTTCAAAAGACACCAAGGAAAAGAGGTGGGAAGATTTAACTTCTGCTCTTATAAGATGTATTATAATGCATCTTTCTTGCTTTCATAAGTCCATTGTTAAGGTGGCGGGGGGTTAAACCACTTATCTTTTACAAAATATACATTTATAATAATATTAAACATTTATAGAACATAAATTGCAGTTTTTTTTCAATATATTGATGTAATTTTACAAGTTTTCTAGAGAGAGGAAAAGTAATAAACTTTTTTCATGCCAATTATTTTAACATGAATAAATCTTATAAATTAATATTACAAACCATTTGTTTATTTTTCCAATTATTTAAGAAAATAAAACATGAAAAAAGTTATTAAATTCAGCAAGTTTTCACAACATTGAAAAAATTACATCTTTATCAAGGAACAAGAAAAATTCTTTTATTGTCAGATTTTGCAATTACTTTGTAAATATTAGACAAATTTCTTTGAATTAAAACCCAAATAAAAAAATTGTAATGGTATATACGGAATGATTAAAGTCATTCCACACTCAATTTTTTAAAAAATGTTAAAATGTTACCCTAATTTAATTTAATATGAAAATATTAAGTAATTAAATCTTTAAATGTAATTGATCTTAGCTAATTATCAACCATCATTATTGACTATCTTGATGGAGTAGTAAAAGATTTAACTACTTTTAAAGATTTAATTACTTTTGATTGTCGTATTAAATTATTAGATAAAATTATTCAAATTCGATAAAAAAAATTTAACTGCTTTTAAGAAAATCTAAAGTAATTGATAAATTCTTCATCAGATTCGTCAAATGGATTACATTTATCCCGTTAAACCCTTTCAAAACACAATTAACGTCTTAGCAGCCTCCATTTTAAACGAGAATTTGATAAGTTCTGATATCGAAACAACGCTTCTCGCTAGCGAATAGCGTTTACGCCAGGTACAGAGCTGACGAGAAATCGGTGTCCTATTTTCGACCGATCGAGATCCCAACCGGTTGGAAAAACGGGTACGAGAATCGTACTTGTCGTTAACGGGCAGAAAATGTGACGTCTCCAACCCAACTGGGGTACCAGAATAGACCCGTTAGATAAGTGCAGTTTGGTATGCCGTCTTATGTCCAGAATTGTATGTCTGTGTAGAATTTCGGACTTAATCGGTCGAAAAAAAAAACCGTCCATGGGGTCTATTCTGGTACCCCCAAAATGTATATTCGGTCTCCCTCATTTTACTACAAAATAACAAAGCGACTGTCTGTCAAATCTTTCCAAGATTTCTGTCAGGTTTTGGACGAAGTCCGTCTGTTCATTTTCCGTATCCATCACGTGTTTTGATTTTATCAAAAATATGAATTGCTTTTCTGAAATTTTAACGTTGATTACTGTGTTTCTTGCTTAGCCTTGATTAAATATTATATTTTTCCGAGTCATCATGTTTTTTAACTGCAACTTTCACATTCTTACTTTTAGTTGTTGTTGATACCGCGTAATTTGGGTTTTCGCCTCTGTGTCATCGGAGTGTTTACATTTTATTTCCAATGAAGTTTAATAATAAAGTTAACTTTAATCCAAAAAGCTCGGTGGATGCTTCATAAATAAACTAAAATTGCTTTTATATATTATTAGGGTATTTTAATGGGTGTCATCCTTCGGCCGTTTTAATTGTGAGTAATATTTTAAAACAAACACCCGAAACAACTTCTTGGTAAATCAGCTTATTTTTGCACTTTCTGACTACACTCTTGGTGTTTGTGGAAAAATTCTTAGGGAGCATATTAAAGTGCACTATTTTTTGCTATTCGTATTAATATATCAGTATTTATATGCTTTAATTTTAAGCTGTACCTATGGCAAGTGTTATATTTATTATCAATTTTTTACCATTATGTGTGCAGAAATTTTGTATTGATAAACTGTCAGCAAAGTTATCAGTGAGATATTGCATGTTAATGAGTATTTAGACAATTCTTAAAGACAAAAAAACAATTTATATCATTTAGGGTTGCTGACAAATTATTGTATTCAATATACAAGTAGTGACATTGTAATGAATAGTGATTTGGCCGAATATTTGGCATTCTGCTAAATTTTATGCTGAATATTCAGTGACTGAACACCCACTTTTTGAAAGCATTTAATTTTTAATTTTAAAAAATTTCTCAAAGTCTGAAAAAAAAAAGTTAAAGTGAATGATTTTTTTTTTATTATTATTTCTTGTTTTGAAAAAATATGACAATCTTTATATTTTTTTTAATATTTGAAATGCCAATTAATGGAAGGATGTAACAACAAAATATTTTGCAAAAATTTATAATTTTTACTCTATTCTATTCATTATTTTTTAAAGTAATATTGAAAATTTTGTATTTTACTGTAATTTTGACCAGCTATTAACAGCATTAAATGGTTTAGTATTTTTTTATTTTAATTTTAAAATTGTTTTCAGATTACAGCAAATTATTATTAAATAAATGGAAAATTGAAAAATGCTCGATTTTTTTATATGTATATCAATATTTACTTGCTGTAATTTCAAGTTATATCTATGGCAGCTGCAGTATTTCTAATTACTTACTATTATGTATACAAACTTTTTACATTGAAAAACTGACAGCTAAGGTATAATCTGTGTTAATGAGTTTTTAGATAGTTTTTTTTTCTAATACCTGCACTGTTTGTATTAGTGAAGTTAAATGGCAGAGTATGGGATATGCAATGATTCTTATAAATATCTGTTGTAACCTCCTTTTTGTCCTAAAATCACACCCTTGTGGTTTAAACCACAAGTTTTCGTCCATAATTCATTGTGGCAAGCAGTAAATAAATCAATTTCTAATTAAGTAGCAATGTAGGTAGATGTCATGCCTAGTTATTTTTTTCATATGATTGTGTGAGGCTTTGTCCATTTTACTTTGTGAACAAGATAGCTAAAATAATTTTGATTGGATTTGAACATGTGAAGGACATGTTATAAGGAGGATAAAAGTTTTGGCTGAGTTCTTAAGATGGGCCTTCCAGCTCAAAGGGGATGGAAATAATGATGGATTGAAATTTTCATTTCCCCATAATGCCTTTACTGTTGAAGAAGGATAAAGTTTTCAATAGATGCAATTGCTTAGAAGTTATGGGTTGCAAATTGATTTTCGATCACATACTTCGACTGCCTGATTAAGCCCTCTAGGGTCCCCCTTTTTCCTTCCACAACTTCCAAAACCAGATATTTTAGTATTGATTTTAATTTAATCTCTTTATTAGCAGTTTTAAGTAGTAGAAAATTTTGACGAGCTGAAATAGTAAAGCATTTTATTGCGGATCATTTTCAAGGGAGTTCCCTTAAGCATATCACTTATAAAAAAATGCAAAAACTAAATTTAAATGCAGTTTGATACAAAATAGTGCAAAAAAAAAATGGCAAACCTTTTTTTAACATCTAAATACTATTTAATTATAGGATCAGACATTTTTCAAATTAGAAAGCAACATATTTCTTTTTTTACTTTATAAAACAACATAATGTAAAGCATGCAAGAAATAACTAATTAGGAATGTTGTTAGAATAATTTTCCAAAATTTAAACGATATTTGATTTAATTCAAATAAGTTTGGAAATTAAATGAAAATACAAAATTAATGTGTTCTGACAGTACCGCAAAAATAAATTTAAAATATCTTGGGCCCCC
>BGPR01007530.1:2826-26465 GCA_013235015.1 Araneus ventricosus
TTATCACTATTGTTTACTTCTTCCGTTTCTTCTGTATTTTCTTTTTTGTAATTAAATATTATATATTGGTACCTCACATACAGGTGAGATGAGAGGACAGTATTCCAAAACTGTCCTAGAAGTGTTTCTATCATGTGATTTCGAATTTCTTAATCTTTTATCTTAATTGATTAGTTGATTATAGACAATATTGTTGATGCAATTACTGTATGCTGCTGCGTTGCGCGCAAAAGGTAGATTGTTATCACTATTGTTTACTTCTTCCGTTTCTTCTGTATTTTCTTTTTTGTAATTAAATATTATATATTGGTACCTCACATACAGGTGAGATGAGAGGACAGTATTCCAAAACTGTCCTAGAAGTGTTTCTATCATGCGATTTTCGAATTTCTTAATCTTCTATCTTAATTGATTAGTTGATTATAAACAATATTGTTGATGCAATTACTGGATGCTGCTGCGTTGCGCGCAAAAGGTAGATTGTTATCACTATTGTTTACTTCTTCCGTTTCTTCTGTATTTTCTTTTCTAAATATTATATATTGATACCTCACATACAGATGAGATGAGAGGACAGTATTTCCAAACTGTCCTAGAAGTGTTTCTATCACGCGATTTTCGAATTTGCGAATCAACTTTATGGAGATAGCAACAACTTAAACTAAAGAAACATATTTTCAGTACCTGCTTTTTATAAATAAATTTATTAAATTACGTGAAAGGCTTTTTCGTAATCTAGTTGTTATTGAAATAAATGGGGGCATTTGAAAACGTGGTACATATCTATTCTTTAAAAGTAGCCAGATTTTCCTAATTTTATCAAATTATTTACACTTACGAATATACACAACAGCAATAGTATGCTTTTAAGTCCAGATAGAGGCAATTATCTATGAGCAATCAAATTTTCTTTGCCCCATTATTTGATGAAATGATTTATTTAACGCAATGGCGTCAGTTTAATTTACTTTAAAATTAAACAAAATTGAATGTGGATCTCTATTTTAACTCAAAATAAATTTATATAAAACCATAAATCTCCTTTGCCTGGTCTAACGAATTACAACTACGCATATCATTATCTCTAGAAAAAAACATGCACCTCAAATTTTCATGAATCGCTTGTGTTATTGAATTTTTTCCTCACGCGAATTCTGAATAACTGACGTTTCAAGATGATGACAGTAGTAGAAAGAAGGCAATTTTCATATTCCACGAAAAGGATGATCGATTACACAGCATCCGATATTCCAAACCGAATTGCGGGTTCAGTGATAATGAAAAAAGATAAGAGGCTCTTCTTAAACACAACGGTAACGCCTCGTACCCTTTTTTTCCTAGATATTCCATCTGAAAAGATTATTAGCCTCTCTTACCAGAACGCATTGCGCAAGACGGGGAGAACTCAATGAACGGCTTTCGAATCGTTGCGCACTGCTATTTTCTCACCACAAATTCCCTTCCACGAAGTGTACGTGCAAAAGCATTCTGTGGCGGCGTCAGAAAAACATCCCCCTGCGCATTTAAGTCAGGAAAAGAGCGGATTTTCTCCCGAAATGCAGGTGACACGTAGTCGGCCTCAGGTACAACGGGTAAACGACTCTCTCCAAGGCCAAGGTTAGGCCGACGTTCAATGCCGACTCTTCCGCCGCGCCGTTCCCCCTTTTGTTTTTCGTTTTCTCCTCATTTAATAGATCACATACGCGACCTTCGCCTCCACGCTGAGACGATGGTGACACTTGCTTTTTCTGCGTGAGCCTTTTATTTACAAACAAGAGAGGCGAGTTTTTGTTTGGGATGCTTCTCGTTACGGAAAAGTGGGTTCGGCAGGAGTTATCTGCTGCCAAACGCATGTTGAGAATTGCAAGTGGGCCCAGAACCTGTGCAGGGAAATGACGTAAATAGGATGTAGTTATCTTTAAGAATTTTAATATTGATGCGTGCAGCGCAGAAAACCCCGGCCAGGGAAACAATGCAAGATCCTCGATCATAAATGTCACAGATTTGAAAATAATATTTCAATTGGCTCAAAATAACGAAGAATATTCGTCTGATTGAAAGATTACGTAGCAGCTTGCGTGTATTAACCAAATGAATTATTAAAAATCAAACCCTCATATTCAAACATTCAACAAACTATTGCTACGTCGTTGTTGTTCACTATACTTAGGGTTGCCATACGTCCCGTATATACGGGATTGTCACCGTTTTTCACTGCTCAGTCCCGTATTACTACTACTCCCATTTTTGTCCCGTTTTCTCTCTAAACTCTGCGTCATTATAAATTTAAAATTATCTGCACCCAATTTTATAAATATGTGAAAAAAGAAATTGATATAATTAAGAAAGTAAAGTCAACTTTAAAATATAACTGGGCTAAATAGGAATACCCTCGTATCATTTTTATTATTCCACGTGTTTATTTTATTAGATTGTTAAAACTTTATTGATTTTTTTTATCCTCATTAGTAAAATTAGTAGAAACAAACCGTTACCAACCCACTTTTTACATTTTTCATTTATTTAGCACTTAAACGTCTGGTATCAATGCTTGGCAATTATGACAACCCTAATTGTACTACGTATTTTAAAATTTATAACCTTATGAAAGCGCTGAAACCTGTATTCTATAAACAGAAAAACAGAAACGAAATTTCTTTTCTCACAAAACATAGATACATAAGATTCATACTGAGTACGGAACCAAATTTCGAAAGCGTTTGAAACCATTTAATAACTGTTATAAACAGCATAATAGATTTAAATACCGAATCTGTATATTTGGGTATAGAATATTTAGATATAATATGAGGAGATATTTCTAATTAAATTTTAGATATAAAAATATTTCGTTCATAATTCAGAAACCCTTTGCTGACAAATAGTTCCAAAGTGTATTTCATAAATATAATAAATAAATAGACCTACACATTACGACTTTTCTATGTGAACTTTTTGCAACTAAGCAGAAAAGAAAGAAAACTCTGCAGCTCGTGACACAGTATTCTACGCATAGATAGCATTCAAATTCATTAATAAATAAATAAAATAAAATAAACTTTTGAAATGAAAAGGATTTTTTTTCCAGTTCCAGTATTTCCAAAACTTCGATTAAAAGTGGCCTTCTTGGACAAAAAAAAATAAATAAATAAAACAAAATAAAATAAATGACGGCAGGCTCTCTTTTTCAAACAGCCGCTGATGTTAAAGGCGTAGGACTACTTTACTCGCGTGACCCTTTTGTTTATTGAAGTTTCTCGGTTTCTCTTTGTTACTCGCGATTCTCTTTTGTTTCTCGAAGCTTCTCGGATTCCCTTTGTTACTCGCGATACTCTTTTGTTTCTCGAAGTTATTCGCGATACTCTTGTTTCTCGAAGTTACTCTCAATTCTTTTTTGTTTCCCTGAAATAATAATGTATGGAAAATTGACGAAATAAAATGAAACTAAGGTTACAATGTAAATTGTTTAATTTCTTAATAAAATATATTACAATGTCAACTTTTGTTTTGAATTCTTCAATCGTTCGTGGATATGTTACAATTCTGTGTAGGAACGGTCGATGATATGAAATTCATGCGTATTTTTGCTCAACTTTGCGACTCAGTAGTCGCTGAACTATAATCCCGATTTTCAAATTTTTTTGTAACTTCTGTTGTTACCCTTTATCTCTAAAATAAGATGTTAGTTATGCTTTTAACTTATGTAGTTACTGAGATATAGAAGATCTCCCATACAGCGTTTTTTGTGGCGTTTTGGCGTGTAAATCAAATTCCTTCCTGAGACCCCAATGGGAGGAACGTAGTCCTACGTTAAAATGAAATTAGAAAGAATTTTCCATTTAAAATAATTTTTTAAACAATATTATACAAGTTAATTTTCAAAGGAAAAAAAAAGATTTGACATTAACCAAATATGTATGGTCATTAACTTCTTTTTCTTTTCTGCCATTCTTCTTTTCATAAATCAAAGGAGTCGCAATCGCTTTTATGACAGACCAAAGTAAACAAAGAAATTTACTCGTGCTCAAAAGAAATTGAAGCAAATTATTTAATATAATTAAGAAAAGAAACAGCAGAAAATAAAAATGGGAAAACTTGTTCATGCATTTCGTGCTGTAATTGACAGTATGCAACCTCAGTTGCTAAATGATGAACAGGAATATACAAAACTGCATGGAATATATTTTTTTGAAATCTGAAAATAAGTTTAAAGTAAAATAAATCATTGAGTTATAATTTCAAATTCTTGGGCCATGCGATCAATATCAGGAAATTCAAATAAACATTTTAAGGAAAAAGCAAAAAGAAAAAAAAAATCGAGACAGATGTTAACCAAACATTATCGCAAAAAGTTCTTGTATTTAATCAAAAGGTTTTGGTCACTGACATTTGAAAGAAATAAAAGAAATAGGAAGCCTTTATTCATACAAGAGAGCCGGATTATTAGAAAAAAATTATAAATACCTGTTGAAAGGAAGGAAAGAAATTGGCAATTTAAATAAGAAATTTGAAAATATGTCTTATAAAATTTACATTAAGTTTGAATTGATCTTGCAGAAATAAAACTCAATGGAACAACATATTGGAGAGTAGATTTAAAAAACTTTATTTCACTATCAAATTTATGAAGAACATTTAATATTTATTCTGTTGCTACAAGAAGAAGTGAAGAAATTCCCTATTAAAAGCCTCCTAAGTTTGACAGTTGCTATTCTCACATTGTCAAAGATTAACACAAAATTTAACTAATTAATCCATTTACATTAGTATACTAATTTTAAAAAATTTGATCTAACAAATTTATAGACTAAATAAATAATAAACTCTAGTTAACAGTGGTTAAATCACAAGGTTAAACCACAATTGAGATGTGACGGACAAGACATCCAGTTGGCAGATACAAGGCATCGATGTATGTTTCCGTGTGCACTTTTGCTCCATACTATTTGGCGCTAGCAGCTTCGAAATGCTTCATTTCTCATTGTGTCAACGGCATTTCCTGTGTAATAGTAGTAGAAAAAAATCACGCGAGAAGCTAGTAGTGAGTGGTCCGTGGTCCCTAAGGTCGTCATTTGGTCACGGACTAGGTTAACTTGAGAACAGGATGTCAAAGTCGGCCATAAAATGCAAATTCCACAGGACAATTTCCTTACAGCCCCACACGAATCACGACAGCCTTAATTCATTTTGTGGACTCAGATTTTGCATCCTTTTTTTTCATCCACAGAGGATCATTTTATCTTTAAAAAAGAAAGAAGAATTATATTTGGTCCACGTCTATTTTGTGATAAAGATAAGTAAAACATTTTACCTAAACGTCGTCCCCCCCCCCAAAAAAAAAGAAAAGGCTTGGCCATCTAATACTTGTTGAAATTTATCAGTTCAAAAACTGATTATTTATAAAACTTGCTTTCCAGCAAGGATCTATGCATTTCAGTGAAAGCATTTACTGCTAAAAGCATATTCTCAACTTAAAATAATTATTCACAAGAAATTAAAAATGAAATCATTAATTCGATCAGTAAATCAAAGCAAGCATTTAAAGCAAATCAACAAATTAAAAAAATCATTCAAAAATTTATTTAAAAATTTATTTAAAAAATATTTCGATGTAATGAGAAATTCAAAGAGTGAATTGACACTTTTGCTTCCCTTTGATGAAGTGACAGTGGCATGTATTACATTCCCTGTTGATTGATGACTGAATATTTTGAAAATTAAAATTCATATGAATGAGGATTTCTCAATTTTTTTTCCGTAAGTGATTCTTCATCGAAATTAAAATTCATCTGGATGAGGTTTTCTCAAATTTTTTTCCCGCACGTGATTCTTTATCGAAACGGAAGAGTCGGAAAAAAATTTCAACCATCAAAGTTCATGGTGAAATAAATAAGTAATTAAATTATAAATATTTATATGTTCCTTTACCTACTTGACATCAAATATTACAGTATTTTTCTGATCAGCAGCTAATAAAGATATCAGGAATTAATAATTTAAATAATATGTACTTGAAAACGAAGATAAAGACGAAATACTTGAGAAAATTCTGTGAAGGAGTTTGGTGCAGTCGGTTTTTCTTACGTTGAGCGGATAGTATAACACTTTCATAATCAATTAAATTTTTTCCTAAAAAATCATTTTTTTCAGCTCGTGAACATTTGTAGGATGATCAAATCAAAGATAAGGCAATGTTGGGGAGGGAGAGGGGGCTACACTGATCGCTGGAAACGATGGAAATAAAAAGTGAGTGTTAATTTCAGTAAAATCTCTTTAGAAAGTAATCCAAGGGACCGCTCCAAAACTGATGTATAATGGAATCTTGTTTCAAAATGCAATAAAATACTTACTTTAGGTCTACGATTATCATAGGTCTACTTTTTAATAAGATTTCGGAAATATTTTATGCTTAAAATGCCAGATAATATTTTACACTTTTAAAAATTCTAATTTATAAATAATTGAACAACAGTTAATGTAATTGCAGTACTTTTACTGCAATCAGCCTAGTTAATAATCGTATACACATGTCTTTTTACATTTTTTTATCTCAGAAAACATAACAATACAAATCTCACTGTTGGATATATTTCGATATTTTATATCAATTTCTTACAAAAGATAGAAATTAATTTTGCAAAAGCCCTTTTTTGCTGTTTCTTTCTTTTTAGAGAGATTCACAAGGATATACTCGTATTTTAGTTTTATTTCGAAAAAAATCTATTTTGATTACTTTATCGTTTGATTTTGGTTTCTAATTAAATTTATATACTGAAAATATTTTATCCAAGGTCTCGACGCTATTCTTTAATAGTTCGATGCTTTTTAATATATAGTAAAAAGTTGATGGAATGATTGCTTCGTTTGCGTCAGGCAAAGTATCATCAAGCAAATTTTGAACTGTTCATATTTTAGATGCATTTCAATTCAGGGGAGACTGAGAAGATATTGAGTCGCCTGATGTAAAAGGCTGCCCTTTGACAGGTTTTTATCGGGGGGGGGGGGGGGAGAGCACTTTTTTTAAGCTGAAGAAAGAAAGTGCCGGGAGTTCGGAGTAGGCGACATGCCATCAACGCTAACGGTAAAGAAGTGTCTACGGCACTCGATACGAATTCTCTATGCACATCTATATCTAATTTCGAATAGTATTTTTTTTATTAAATTAATTGTTACGAATTCGAGTTAAGAATGTAATTTGAAATCGAAGAAGAAGCGACTTTCACTCGTAACTAAGATTTGCTTTGGGAATAAATTATGGATATTAGGTTCAAGAGAAGTTGCCTTTAAAAATATGAGACAATAAGGAATTTATATATAGCGAAACAATTTATTATTCATCACCCTATCTGAATTGCTGGATGAAAAACTCCGCCCTAACATTTATAATTTTTTAAATATTCTACACGCTTTTTAACATTTGTTTAATATCATCAACAGCATGCTTGATTTGATCTCATTAATCGGTTTTCTTCGTTTTTTGCTCACTGTTTTATCTTCCTATAAATGAAGACTTCCTTGATTTTGAAGAATTTTTAAGGTTTTGCCACAATTTTCTGCGTTTATCCGTATGCGTGGCGCAATACGGTTGAAGCATGTTCAGCACCAAAAAAGCTAAATCAGCCAACCGAAACTATTTACTGTTTTTGGGATTTCATTTAGTTTATTAACATTAAAATTTCCCTCACTATCGAAAACCTGAAACGCTATAAAGATTTTTTTAAAAAATACTGAAATGAGTAAGAATGAATCGAGATCAAACAGACGCAGTGACAAACGACTTTCTAAATAGATTTCATTATACAGGGTTATTAATGGAGCCATTTCAAAAATTAATTAAAAAAACTAATAGTGCTCCAACCACGTTTCTTTTTTAAAATGAGAGCGCATTTTTAAAAAATGTTTTTTTTAGATAGGTAATGCGCCGTTACGGTGGTCTAGATGGTCGTAAATTATTGGACATTTCCCATTTTTGAGAGCCTTTATCTGCGAAACTATTAAAGCTAGAAGAAAAATAAAAGCATGTATTTGTGGAGAATTTTACGCTCTTTAATTTGTTAAATCAATTGTAATTCGAAAACAGTTTTCGAGATATTCAAGAAAAACTAAAAGAGGAAACCAGAAAACGCGCATCGGCTGCTGCTGATCGGTAGCCATTGCATATGGAAATCTCTCGCTATAGCAAATTTAGAAAGCCCTAATGATACGCCACCTATCTGAAAAAAAAACCTTATTTTATCTCTCATTTAAAAAAAACGCACTTGTAACATTATTAGTTTGTTTTTATTAATTTTTGAAATGGGTCCAATAATTTATGACCACCATGTATTTGAATCGAAAATGACATTTTGAATTGTTATTAATATGCCTTCATTACGTTACGAAGCAAAACAGGGCCTGTTTTTTATTCAAATGACTTCTCATATCGATCCTAAAAAATGTTGTTATCCAACAACAGAACAATTGATTACTAAAGAATGTCTTTACTAGAAAGGCATGCGAGCGATCTTCGGACAAACCATTTTTTGCTCGTGTTGACTTCTATAACCGTGAAATGTCTAGGTCAGACAAAACTGAGTCATAATTCGGCCGAAGCCAAGAATTCCCATTGTTACTCGTCCCCTTTCCGAACTCGCTTAATTTGGGACTGCACTGGAGTCATTTCATTCCCCTGCTGTAAACAAAACAATGAGACGATCGAATGAAAAGAATACGACAAACAACCCACAAAGATCCAGAGCATTCGTTTCCTTCCTCTTTGACCGAATAAAATATGCAAGCCTCCCATTGTTGATGCTCGGTTCTGTTATTTTAAAATGATACTTCATTGAGCAGAAACTATTTAATTCTGCGAAATGAATGGATAATTTAGTAGATGACGTGGAAAATCTTCTTTTCGACTATTATCTGCCTATTCTGTAAGTAGGAGTAATTCCTGTTCTTAATTGAAATTTAGAATCCTGCCTTTGAATTGTTAAGCGGAATTTTCTTCCTCCTTCTCCTCTGCACTGTTTTCTTTACGCCAGTGAGTCAAACCCTTTCTCCCCACTTTCGAGCATTTGAACTGGAAGAATGGGGACAGAGCGAAAATGATATCCTGTTTAGATGAAATTTAATTGAATGTAAATAAAACGAAGGGCTTCAAAAAGCTGAAAAGTGAGAGTAACTGAGACAGTTTGACCTCCTATTTGCCCTTTTCATTAAAACCCTCAAAGACTTGTCTGATTGCAAGAAAGAATACGCGAATTCGTATCAAATGATTTAATACCAACAACGGCTCTATTGTGACGGAAGGCAAACATAGATTTCGATGATGTCTGTGGAACATGTCACGTTTAGAGCACAATTGTCATCTGTGTGTCACATAAAGTGCGAGCATGTTTCACTCAACATTTCTGAATTTCTTTTTATCGAAGGAATAATTGAAGATTTGTTTGAAGATGAGAATGAGTGTTCACAGAAATTGATATTTTTCATTTTAAGAACACTGAAATATTGAAAAGGATCTGAATGATAGATAAGCGCCTTAAATATATATATATTTTTTTACATAGCAAGCAGTAAATCACTTGGATATACTTTAGAATATCGCGTGACATCAGACGGAAGAGAAAGCTGATTTATGATATTTTCTTCATATTTACGGAAATATTTCATGGCTATATTAAGAAAACAAGCAAAATATCCAAAGGAAAGCTAAAAACAGCATTATAGAATAGGGTTTCAATTCTGAATAAAGAAAGTGAATGAGAAATATTTTAATGTGCAAGGTGAAATCAGCTTCTTGATACAAAATGTATCAAGTCACTCGTGTAGTATTCATAAAAATATAACTGAAAATTCGACAGCAGAAATTTTTTTGTTTTGGGAAAAAATAATTTCCCCCCCCTATTTTTTGTATAGAAACCGCGTTGAAGTGATTTTCAGTACATTTTCTCAAACGGATTTGATGAGTTCTATTCAAAATACTTTCTCAGGAGCAGAGCAGTGTTCAATTCGCCACAATATTTTTAAACGCGCGTCACAGAATCACATTTTTAGAGTGTTATTCTTCGCTTAATTTAAGAAACTCCGGCAATTCAGATTGTTACATTTAATTAGCATTAACCTCATAATAGTAACTCTTTCCTCTTGCTCAACTTTATAAAAGGTCTGAAATAAAAATTAAATTAGTGCGCCTGCAGAGCCAATTCGCGTGAAGTCAGTCACATTTCAAAAGTCACTAAGCCTATCGTCTAATCACCCGTTTTGTGAAGTGTGCTGTGACGTCAAGTCGTATTTTTCCAACTGCAAAATGTTGAACGGGCTCAACAATTAAATTATCGTGTTTCATTTGAAGTGTATCACATGATGCTCCATTAAATGAACCTCCACAAGCTCGATCGTGGCAAAGCATGGCCATAAATTGGTTACTGTGCTTAACACCCGAACACAGTTACGGACACGGAAGTTAACGGAACACGGTTAGTGAACTCAAACGATTAACTAACCCAAACTTGAATAAAAGTTTTACAGAGGTCCGAGCAAGTCTGAAAATTCAATCTCATTTTTATTGTTTTGATAGAAATGTAAACCTTATTTTATTTGATAGAAATTATATGGCCTAATTTACATTGTATAAAAACTCATATTCAGTGGTGGCTCGTCCATAAGAGCTGCAGTTCCCCTTAAAATTATTTTAAAAGATTGTATTTTCGTTTTTATTCTAATTGGCTTACTTTTCCACTTTGAAAATTCAGTGATCAACGAAAATAGCAAAAAAAGTAATAAAAAAAATGTCAAAAGAAGACAGAAAATCAATCAAGAATTAAGAGAGAGACAGACCAGAGCTGCATCAAGTTTTGTCCCTCCTACGGATCCGATATTAACTCAAAGAGCAACGCGAAGCGGGAGAAAAGCAAACCTTACTCCGCATGAAATTTTGAAATTGCATTTATTTCTGCATTTTTTTTCAGCTCTCATTTGGCGCGACTTCCTCATTTGGCTCTTTTTCTCAGTATTTCAGTCGTTAAGTCGTTTTCATAAATCCAATTCTGTTGGAGTTGTAATTTTTTTGCTTCTTTATGTTTTTTTGGGTGATGATTACGATTTTGAGGTTTACCACCAATAATTTTTGTTGGAATTTTAGTTATAGCCAAAAAACATAATTTTTTTCCAGTTTTTTTGCTTATAACTCAAATACTATCAAGTTTGAGTATATCATAATTATATACCAAAATAATCGGCACAAAATTTCCTACAACTTAGGTCTATAAAACATTTGCAGCACTGCTTGTTTCTGAGCTGACGAGCCGTCACTGCTCATATTACATATAATATACCGAAATAAGGTGATGTAATAAACTCAAGAAAAAAAAATTTAAAAAAATTTCAATTCCTGTGAAAATCATTGCATACATGGGCTCAGTGGCGAAACCGGGGGAGGGGCTATGGGGCTGCAGCCCCTCCCAGAGCTGGAAAATTTTTTTTAAAAAATCGCTACACCTGTATGTCCTTAATCTCTCTCTTTTTTTAAAAATAAAACGTGGCAACATCATAAAAATTCTGAGGTCATAAAAATTTTGTATCGTCGTGACGAATGTCAAACCTCATGGCTTATGTAAACCAAAACTCTTTAACTTTACAGACTTTACTCACCTGACAGTAAGAATCATAAAGAACAATACAATACTTTCTATAATTTAATAAAAATTACAATGAAATAAATAGCCAAAAAATGTCTTCGACCGCGTCAAAGCTATAAGTACAAGTGGAATGACTATAAAAATAGGAAAATTTTCGAACCTGTCAAGCCAGGAAGCATCCTGGCTTGACAGGCTCGAAAATTTTCCTGGTTTTGTAGTCGTTCCACTCGTACTTCGTTAACGGCGTCGAAAACATTTTTTGGCTAGATATTTCAATGTGTATTTTATTAATTATCGGATTATTATTGTCAAGTTCGTGAAATTGAAGTGTTTTGACTTACATAAGCTATGAAGTCACGACGGTACAAATTTTTATGACCTCAGCCCTCCCCAGATCAAAATCCTGGATTCGCCACTGCATGGGATAGTGAGTAATGTAAATTTAATCGAAGTTCAGATGTGTCTGTATTGGTGTGGTGTCATACGAAAATTGACAGAATATGTCGTCATCCTTGTCAGTGAAAAATTACTTGCTCAATGCCGAATAACCTCATGGTGTAGCTAAAATAAAAAAAGGAGGGATTTTTTCCCGATTTAAAAAACACTGCTGTAAGTTCTATATTGCATATTAACAACAATTATTTTCTGCTACAATAATTATCAATTAAGCATAAAAATTTCATTAATTGACTATGTTTGAGAATCACTAGTATAAAGCATTAAAATTGTATGAAAAATCCCCCTTTATGCACTTAAAATTTAAAATCTCTATTCTATGTAAATAACCTTGCATTTTTATCTTTGTTTACCTGAACTTCGAATCGAGTTAAAAACTATCGAAGTTTTCGACAAACAAAAATACAGACAACTTTTTAATGCACATTTTATCTATCTAGATTTAAACAAAACAGTTTTTGCTCTACTTATTGTTAATCTATTCATTAATTTTTTTCATTCTTATCAGTGAATGAAAATTCTATCCTCTTGTAATACATGATTTTATTGTTTTCTTCACTGTTATACCTGGATTGTTATTTTTCAGCAGTATGCGCCATTATTGTAATTTTCTTGAACATTTATTAATATGTTTTTAAAGTTACGGAAAGGTTTTCCGAAGAATCAGATTTCAAAGTCTGTTTAGCTTTGATAAAACTCTGTCCAATTTTTATTGGTGAAGTTTAAATCTAAAAAGCCATTCAATTATTTTATTGATTATGGTTGTTATTGAAATTCTATTTGTAAACACGAAGAAGAAATCCTATATTTTGAAAATATTTTCCAATTACTTTAGCAATTTCGGGCTTTTGGTGCTACGTGCGCTTTAACAATTTGTTATGCATATGATCCCAAAATCAAATGTACTAATGCGATCGAAAATAGCATTATTTCTGCAGTTTTATAAATGCGTAGATCCATTTGAAATTCTAATTTTCTTGTAGTTAAAATAACAATAACTATGATCTCTATTTTGATTCGTATGTGGTTAAAGAATGGCTGAATTTTGAAAATGAATTATAAAGTGTATGCTTCCTATCTTATTTCTTTAACTTTTTAAATTAAATAAAAATAAAGCGGAAACAATTTTTTCACTCATCCATGTGTTTTTTTTAATAACAATATTTATAATTGTTATTGCAGGAATAAATCGATCGACTGTTTTTTTTTAATGCAATATTGCTCAGTAACCAATGGAAACATAGCAGTTTTTTTCTGATTATTCACTGATATTATTGACTATCATTATCAATATTGGTCGAGACTATCAATTTATCAGACTGATCACAATTTGACGTTATACTGATACAGCGTTGACTAGCCTAACTTATTAAAGTTTACTCGTATGTGTCGATTATCTAACATTATCTGCCGAAGGAGTCAATTATCTGGATTAATTCGACATTGATCTGAGGCTACAGGTTTTCCGAAGTAATTCGCAGAGAGTGTCGCTTACTCTGACTAATCAGTTTGATTCCATACAGATTATTAAATTGTTTATACTTCGAAATTTCAGTTTTGATTTGATATTTGAGGCTCGGTTAATGTATAACCTGACCACGGATTCCGAGACTACCACTTTTGGACGATTTTACATAGGAAAGGGGTGTCGGGCAATGAGTCATATGAGCGTATTTCCGGAGTTCTTTGTTAGATCACGCTCAGTGAAGTCTAAACATCACCCTTCCATTCTTCACCTGCCCCCTATTTTGATGGAAATAACTCCACGTGGCGCATGCGCAAAAACGCAGAAGGTTTCCGAATCCGTTGCTATACAGTATACAAATATGGATAATGCCACGCACTTTTATGCTATGCATTAAATTGCAAAATTTGCAGATGTGGTTCGTTCCCTTTATGTTGCTGCTTTTTCCCTTTGCTCGGATGGTTGAACATTATCTAGTTAATTGCAAAAAAAAATCAGGTTAAAAGTAAAGTTTGTAAAATTCATGAGTTCGTTTTCCCTTTTAACAAAAGTTACTTATGCCAACAAAAAATTTCTTTGAATCTCTTTATCTTTCAGAAATGAATATTAATTTCACTGTAAACCATAAATATGGGTACATTCGACAAACGCGAAATGTCATTTTTGCATCGCCTGAACCTTTCTTAATGCAAGCAGCTAACGTGTTCCTTGAATTACCTATGAGTCATAATTATTTCAAAGTGCCCATCAAAATTCTCATTCATCCGAAGCTATTTTGCGAAACGATTTTAATTCGTCGCATCGGTTAATGACGGCGAAAGAGAGCCAAAGGTGAAAGGGAGATTCTGCGGTTTTGAAGAACAATGCTTCGAAAACAAATGTCAAGCAGTTCCTTTACTGCTGCATAGATGAGTGGGTTATCGACTTTGCAGGCGACGACTTAAAACAATGGGTGAAGGGAGGGGTCAGTTCTCACGAGGATTTCGGGTCATTCCGTGTCCTCGCGTGTTCGATAGTTATCGTCTGCATTCAGAAGACCGAAAACCGTCTTGTTTTAGATCTTTTTTTCTTCTCTAATAGTACTTGCTCACTATCTTTTTTTCATTTTTATGGGCGATTATCGGATTTTGGATTAAGCGTTCAGTAACATGAGAAAGGGTAATGTATTCATTTGCGGTTGCCAAATGGGGTGTTTATTAAATGATGTCCATAGTACTCATTAAATGTTGCGCTGTCTTACTGTTTTCTGTTTTTCAAAACATTTTAACATTTAAGTTGTTTGATTCTAACGATAAGTTGCGGGAAATTAATAATGAGATCACGCTTTTTCCTCGATGAAATTGCTGCCAACTTTTACCGTTGCAGAGTTTGTTGAAGAAAATGAAATAGACCTTTTTAGATTTGTCCGTTTAAATCCATCTTTAAAAACGACCGCTCCAACCTTATTTATTATGGCTATACAAGGTGTCCGAGAATTATTGGACACATTACAAAATTATATAAAATAAAAACTAGAACATATAGAAACAAAATATCTTTACTAGCTTATTATAGCACTACAAAAGTTAATAAATATCGGGGTGAGATCCCTTGGTTGCGTGTTGTATGCCCACGCGATACTCGATTTCATGCCCGTGTTTGCAAGCATCTGAGGAGCTATCGAATGACTCTCAGCTGTGATGCGATGCTTCAGTTCCCGCATATTTCCATAAGGCATCTGATGCATGCAATCATTCACAAGACCCCACATGAAAAATCCAAGGGATCTAATTCTGGTGTTCGGATGGCTCGACTACTGATTCAAATTTTCTCATACAATAGACATCAGACCACAATTCCATCATATCGGACTCTAGGAAAAACAATGCTATGGAATAAAACTTTAGGAGCCGTGTTAGTAGTAGGAGACATCAGGACAACGCGACTGTTCCTAGTTATTTATTTATTTTTTTGCATACTTGTTTAAAATAATCCTCGGACACCAATGACGAATAGGGGGGCTATCGGGTTGCAGCCCCCCACCCGAGCTGTTTTTTCTTAATTTCCCTTTTTTTTTAAAAAAAATAATAATAACGTGACAACATTGCTTTCTGGCTTGACAGGCTCGAAAATTTTCCTACTTTATTTGTAAGAATTCCACTTGTACTTGTAGCGTTGACGGGCTCGAAGACATTTTTTGGATAGTTACTTCATTGCATTTTTTGTTAAATTGTCGAAAGTATTGTAGTGTTTTTTATAATTCTTATTGTCAGGTGAGTCAATTCTGTAAAGTTAAATTGTTTTGGTTTACATAAGCTATGAGGTTTGAGATTCGTCACGACGATACAAAATGTTTATGACCTCACCCCTTCCCCCCGACCCAAATCCTGGATTCGCCACTGTCGGACACCCTATACTTCACACGTCGGACCTAGACGAATTCAGTGCAGTGCCGTAGCAAAGTGTGGGCAAGGTGGGTACAGATACTTCGGTGCTAGTCTTGGGGGATAACGGAGAAACTGGCCGCAGTATACACGATATAGTGCCTAGGGTCTCAAACAAGCCAGTGGGATGGAATAGAGAAAAGATAATGTCTGTTACAGGACACGGGCCCTTCCCTTCATACCTTCAATCTTCTTACACATGACAACTGCTCGTGAGGAGAAAAAGGAGATCCAATGCACTATGCCACAAAATGTCGATTTTCCCTCTCCTGGCATTTCCAAACTTCTACAGTGTCACTTAAATTACAGTGGTTGAAAAACATTCTCACGAATAACTTATCAAGAACCCGACTTCGACTCCTAATGCGCTTCGTATGTGATGAGAACAATCTCATTGTAGAGGATAACCATTGAGCACGCATCCACCCAGACTGACACCACATTTCCGGCTACTTATGACTCTCCTTTTTTTTTCCTTTACGTATTTTTTTTTCTATTTTGTTTTGTTTTATATGTTGTTCTGTCTAGTATATGTTTCTTTTTTCATTATTATTTGTTTTTGTCCTTCCTTAAAAAAATAAAATTCACCTCCATCCATCCAAACCGGAAAGGAGACAAATGGCTCTAAACACGGGGATGCAGGTGGTGTAATGTAATGTAATGGTGCTAGTCTTGGAAGCCTCTTCGAAGGCGATATTGCGTTATGTATTGTCATGTATTTTGCATTTTTAAACTCAGAAATCAATGTATTAGACCGAAGAGGTGACGAAAAATAAATGCTATGCCACTGATCCAGGGACATCTACTCGGCAGTGTACCTCAGCGAATTACGTAATAGTACTGATGGTTAATAAACGTCTTAATAAGCGTTCTGTGTCATCTTTATACAACTGTTCACTTATGAGGAACAAGGTGTCTGAAATTTGTACGTGTTTGTTTATCAGCGGAAGCCAGGATTCAGATCTTATACAGAAATGAACACAAAACATTCCGTGTAAATTCGTAAGCTAGTTAGTAAGGTACTTTTATAAAGAAAACATGTTCGGTATCGAAATTCTGATACAGTTTATAAATACAACATTCTTCGGTTAAAAAAACAACTTTAGAACAGTTTTTCAGCATCAGATTGGCAAGCTCTCATAAGAAGAAAGATCCTTGAGATTTTAAATATGGTCTATGGATGGTATCCATATCTTGTACGAATATTCATCTCATATTTTATATGAAATAATTTTAAGAAGCACATACATGACGATATTATGTCTGTTCTATTTTCTATATTGCAGTGAATACTGCCTTTGTATACAGACATTATTATAATTATTTTCGTTTCCTTTAAACAAAAGTTTTTTTACTCTGCCATTTTTAATAACGTTTATGCAACATGCTTTGCCAGTATCGATGCAAATATGATCTGAAATTTAATGCTATTTGAATGTGCAGTAGAACCTCTTTCAACCGGCAACAATGGGACCTCGCCAATGTCGGATAAGTGATTTTTCCGGATAAATGAATATACATTTCTAAAACCTACTTGTTCAGGTTTGGTGATGTCATTTGTAGAAGTCATGGCCGTAACATCATATTCTGATATAGATGGATGCTGCTTGGCAATTTTTATGAAAGTCTGCAATCCTTCGTGTGCTTCCTTTCTCGCAAATTTTTTTTGTCTGCGTATCGTCTTCATCTTCGTCATCTCTCTTCTGATTTTCAAGCAAATGTTTGATTATATCTCTACAGAATTAGGAGAGAGTGAGTGAAAGGAATAGAACTGCCAACATCCACTGAAGCCTGCACCGCTTCTTCACAAACTCATTACATATTTTTCTCTGTATCTCATAGAACTAAATTTCGGGTATAAATTTATATCTTCGAAGATGCCGTTATTTTGATATTGTTGGTTAACTGGTCACCAATTAAAAGCTCTTAGTCCCTTAGATAAGGGCTTCTCAATCTATTTTCCCTCACGTACCCCTTGATTATCCTTTTTGTTTTCATGTACCTCCTACTATCATATCAAACTCCCCTCCCCAATCATCCGTTTATGCAAAGAAGTTTTTTTTATCAATAATGTTAAGATCAGCTTAAGTTAGCTTAAAAGAGAAATGAATCGAATTAATAAGATTTGCAGAACTTATTTTTGATTTTACATTTAATTCAATTTTTACAATAGTATTAATCAGTGGCGAATCTCTGATTCGGGTCTGGGGGGCGGGGGCTGAGGTCATAAAAATTTTGTATCGTTGTGACGAATGTCAAACCTCAAGGCTAAAGTAAACCAAAACTATTTAACTTTACAGACTTTACTCACCTGAAAATAAGAATCATAAAGAACAATACAATATTTTCTATAATTTAATAAAAATTACAATGAAATAAATAGCCAAAAAATGTCTTCGACCGCGTCAAAGCTACAAGTACAAGTGGAATGACTAAAAAAAATAGGAAAAATTTCGAGCCTGTCCAAGCCAGAAAGCAATGTTGAAACGTTTTTATTATTTTTTTTAAAGAGGGAAATTAAGAAAAAACAGTTTTAATGATTTTAAATAATATCAAGAATTCTGGCTTGGCTCGGGGGGGGGGCTGTAGCCCGATACTGGGTATTAATTCAATACCCATTATCGGGTATGAATTAATACTGTATCAGTACGCATTATCGGTACCCACTGGTATTAATTCATTGACAAAGCGAATGAAACCAGTATTGTAATTATTTTGTTTTAACTTATAAATGATAGCTAAAAATTACACCTCGTATTAATCAACTATTCAAGTAGTACATTTATTAAATAGTAAGTATTCACATAGAGAAGCAATATCTCTACCTCTTTTAATACCGTATGTTTTGTTGTTTCGGCCATTAACGACTTTGATTTCTCGTACCATAATCCCGCATCTATCTGCCTTGAATTATCATACACAGCAGAATCAATTTCTTTCTGATAAAATTAAGTCTTAACCGATTACTGAGCAAATAAATAATATAAAAAAATTTTGTATCTACTTTAAGAAATTATAGTTTATTTAAAGGAAAAGTGAATTCAATTGAGATTGTTCAATTGAGATTTAATTACGTAAGCCATCTCTCTCAACAGATGAGAAACAGTCTCAAAGGCGTGTTTTCACTAAAGCGAGTCATGCAGATATCTTACAAGCTACGCAAATAACTTCTATTCTATCAGATTAGAAACGTATTTACATCTTCACAGCTTAACTCTAGCAATGGCAGTACACATCATTACTTTCAGAAAATGCAGATTACAGCGAGATTTTGCAGAGTTTTATCTCTGTTTGTTGAAAATCTTTCTTTTCCGCGCGTTTACAATGTCTAATCTACTTGAATAGTTTTCGCAATCCCAGATGTTTAGTTATCTTTGTACACAAGTAGTAAGTAATAACTCCATATTTATCTAATATCTGAAATATCAATGTCCACTCTTTCAGTTTTGTAAACAAACTGTGCAAAATGTTGACATTTAAATTTAATTCATATTTTTCCATTTCGACAAATCATTTTGTTGGGAAGATTTTGTTTTCCACATACCTGGATTTGTGTTTCAAGAATAATGTTTGCGAATAAAATATTGCAGAATAGCATTTTCATCAGTTCATTGCATATTTATTACAATGCCAGTGTGTCATTCCTGTTGCTGCTACTGATTTCATATTTTTAATTACGCATCCAGGCTCATCTGCACTAAAATATGCTTAAGTAAAAACAGCTTTAATTTATTTATTAACAGAAATTCTGTCAGTATAAGATGAAGTAAAAAATTGCATAGCTAGATCTATGACGAAAGTTCTATAAAGCGATACAGTTCTGACTTATTTTTTGGCGTTTCGAGTCCGATATTGATTAAACCATTTTGTTCCATAAGATTATAATGTGAGGACCATAAATCCATTTTATATAATGTGAAGCAAGTAATGCAAGTTACAGTATAATAAGTTCATGTAAGTTACTTTATAATTTAAATGATATAAAACAAATAATGTATTAAATTTTTAAGTGTATGTTATTCCGAAGCATTATGAACAAAAACTTGCTGCATGTCGTGCACAAATTTAATTTGGAGAAATTCTTTCTTAAATAAATAACGTACCACGAATGCAGTTTATTAATCTCACTCCATTACATTCGTTCGTTGCGATTAGAATACTAATACAAAAATTATCGATTGCAATTTTTTTATTGCAAAGAATATAAGAAAGAAGCCATTTTCTGACTTCGCAATCAAGCTAGCAAAATGGCTAGCGATATGGAGTTATAAGTGGGTGAAGGGCAAATAATTTATAAACATCTAAAAGTATTGTATTGCAACGGATTCCGGACTCACCCGCGCTTCTGCGCATGCGCCGGGCGGAGTTATTTTCATCAAAAAGGGAGGAAAGTGAAGAATGAAAGGGTGATGTTTACATTTTACTGAGCGTGATCAGACAAAGAACTCCGAAATGTGCTCATATGAATCATTGCCTGACACCCCTTTCAAGGGTAAAATCGTCCAAAAATGATAGCGCAAGACAACAAAACTGAACAAGACAACAAAATTTAAAAATTTAGTTACAAAATCAAATAGCTTTATTGGACACTGCTGCTTTTTATAATAATATAATTCCTAGTTTTAGGCAGAAAAAATAAAAAAATAATTATAATAATTTTACCCACAAAAAGTGGGGGGGGGGGGGGGGGGCAGACCGCCACCTCCCTCGCCTCCGCTACTCGCCGCCACTGTTCCGGCTGGACATCCTCTGGGTGTAAACGAAGCGAATTAATTCTTTGAAACGATTAATTTATGAAACCACATTTTTAGACGAAAGATACAAAGCATACAAGAACAAAAATCATGATAAATAATCATTTTTTGAAACCATGATGTTTTAGGTAAGAAAAGCTCTTTCTTACCTGAAATATCTTAAAAAGAAATTGAATTTACGAACCTCAAACTATTTAACTAGCGAGCCAACAAGAACTTCAGTACGGTAAATTTTCGCTATAAAGTCCTTGAAGGATAAGTTCCCAATTAAATCTAACGCAATGTTTGTTTGTAATAAAAGACTGCAGAATGGAAGATATATTCCGTTATCGTTACTTTGAAAATATCGCTTGTCGGTTAAATAAGGCGAATTTTATTCTTTGCAGCTTTATATGGAAAATAATTTCACAGTTTTTGCTTCAGTTTTAAATGATAGCATTTATGTATATGTTTTTGAAACCACTTCAGCGTAAGAAAATATGGCCTGATAAGTTTTGTTCTAACTGGGAATTCCCTCCACATCATTCGTAGAATACGTGATGTAACAAATGATGCGCAACTGAATTTCTTACGCAATTGAAGAGATAAGAACAAGTGCGATTTCTATTTTTAATCGACAAACCCTTTCCAAAACTGATAATGTATCAAATTTTAAAGATATACTGTAGAATTTATCTGGGTTTAAAACTCTCTGATATTGAGTAAACAGAGATTTGTTTTCGAACGGAGGATTGCCACATGAGCAGATGGAAATATATTCGATTGTGAAACTTGCACAAAAAATGTAGTAGTTTTCATACGAATTTAAATGCGTACATATTCTAATACTTCATCAAATATCATATATTTAAATTTTAAATCGTTAAAAGCAACCATTTGCATCGATCAGTTATCCTTTTAAGGATTTTAAAGGGAAAAAAAACTTTTCTTTGCTGCTGGTCGATGTTTACTAATACTCGATAAAATTAGTCTATTATTATAACTATTAAAACATTTTGAACTAGCTAGCAATTTACTGAACATACTCCACCACATTTATTTCAGCTCTGACGAAAAATTAAGGTTGTTACTTTTGCAACCGATCCTAACAATCCGGTAACATTATTCCTTTGCTAGGGTTTTGCCTTTGCATCCAAATGTCATTATTTTGGCATATCCATAAAATGTATGCCACTATAAAACTACCTTAATTCAATGAAATTGAAACCGCCTACTAGATAAAAAAAAATCTAATTATATTTCTAATACATTACGCATAACGGTAATAAAAGTACTATGTTTTTATATTTCCGTACCGTTTAGGTTGTCTGTGCATGTATAATATTTCATTTTATTTCAGGAATTTAGGATTAAAAATGCGAGTAGAAAATATTTTTCATAATCATGAAATATTCTTTGTAATCATATTTCGCTATTTTTAAATATAACGGAATAATATTTCCATATAACAAAAAAAAATAACCATTTTGTATGTATGGTTTTGATTCTAGTAGAAATCTCAGAAAATGTTTATTTAAGGTTCTAAAAACCGATTTTAAAAATAAAAGCTTTATTATTTTAAATGACCTGGCTAACTTTAATTTTATTTCCATAAGTAAAATTGAAAGTGTGCAATTCGTTTCTCAGCCTTACCTCTTATTTTTGTTGTGTATTTTATGCAGCATTTTACTGAAGTATTCATATAATAATTTCTTTTCTCTTCTTTTTTACTTCTTCCGAATTGGATATCGCAAAATCATAAAAAAAACCCGCAACTCACGTAATGAACTTGTAAAATATGTAACAGTGAACTAAAGAGGTGCAGAAATAGAAATATTACTTGGAGCTATGACAATTAAAATATTCAACTAAAAATTTATTAAATTATCATGACAACCTCCATAATATCAATCGGGTTTTTTTTTCACGTAGCGACTGCCGATAGTAAAAAATAATTAGTAGTTTCTGAGAAATTTTGCGTGTAATTAATTCATCGTGGTGTCACAACTTTTAAAATTTAGCAATATTTTAAATTTTCAGATTACGAGAAAAGTTATTTCGAGTGACAAAAAGAATGTATTTTTTATTTCTTCGTATGTTTTTAAACCATAGAAAACCGTCGGAAATAACTTTTTCCCTCCATTCGCTTTTCGTAAAGCGCATTTTGAAAATAATTACTAAAGAAAAAGCTTTATTTATAATTACATTGATCAAAAGAAAATGAGGGTTGCAAGCAGCAGTTGCGCATTTTCTGATTACCAGACTGGAGAGAAAATGCTTGCCTTTTCTAAAGTTCATCTCTGGTGATATCTGATACCAAGATAATTGGCAACACAAACAAATCGTTTTCTATATGCGATTCGGTCTTACTTTAAACTAATTTATATATTTTTTAGTATATCTAGAGATTTCATTTCTATATTACGAAATAGGCTTATTTTCATCAATTATTTTTACTGTGCTGTGTATTAGATTCTTTGGGTGATTTTATTCATCCTAGATTATGAAAATCGTGTACCTCCGCATCATAATTATATTGAGTCAGTGGCGAATCCAGGAGGGTGGCTATCGGGCTGCAGCCCCCCTCAGAGCTAAACCAGAATTCTTGATTTTATTTAAAATCACTATAACTGTTTGTTCTTAATTTCCCTTTAAAAAAATAATAATAAAAACGTGACAATATTGCTTTCCAACTTGACAGGCTAGAAAATTTTCGTACTTTTCTAGTCATTCCACTTGTACTTGTAGCTTTGTCGCGGCCGAAAACATTTTTTGTCTAGCTATTTCATTGCATTTTTTATTAAATTATCGAAAGTATTGTTGTGTTCTTTACGATTCTCATTGCCAGGTGAGTAAAGTCTGTAAAATTAAAGTGTTTTGGTTTACATAAGAAATGAGGTTTGACATTCGTCACGAAGATACAAAATTTTTATGACCTCAG